>JAXCLR010000073.1:10004628-10022927 GCA_035584095.1 Annona squamosa
AACAATAAGAAGATAATAATCATAAAAAATCATCCTAGAAATTAAGTTACCTGAAGCATGCTTTAGTAATGAAGAAATATGTGATTTGTCTGAATTAGAGTTAGTAATGCCTAAAACACACACACACACATATATATATATATATTAATATTACAAAAAAACATGTGTAATTGATGAAAAAATTATATAAATTACAGCGGGTTCGGACCGGGTCGGGTTTTAGTACCAGGTTGGTGCAAACCCGGTTTTGGTTTCGGGTTTCTACGGGTCGAGTTGAAACCGGATCTATTTTGAAAAAATCTTAAAAATAAAACTCATTTTTTTGGTTTGATACCGGGTCGGGTCGGACCGACCCGGTACCAAGTTGCACCCCTATATATCATCTTGTTGCGTTTATTTTTTCAGTCATGAAAAATGAAGTATTGAAGGTTATTAAATAGTATTTGCACGAGAAACGTTAAGAACAAGTACCGCCAAGCTAAAATTGTCAAAACATGCGTGACTGAAGATCCAAAATTTTTTTCCCCATCCGGCCTTCTTCGTAAGCATGCTACCGTTGTAAGGGCGGCACATATATGGGCCGCCTTAAGGATGCAAGTGTGGTCAATTTGGATCCTTTTGAGGCTAATCTATCCTAATTTAAATTGGAAAAACTCTTTCCAAATCAAATTACAAATCATTTTACAAAATTCAAATTGTGAATTCTGATTAAATTCGTGTTAAACGGATCAAATGTTTGGGCAGATAATTCAGGTTATTCCTTTGAATTTTCTATTTTTTTTATAAATGTTTTATACTATTTTTGATAAATTGTTATATCAATAAATAACTATGACGTTTCAAAAGATTTTAGAAACTATATTCAATGTCTTTAGTCTTTAAAAATATTATTTAACGGAAAATTTGGTATATTAAGTTACTATTTAATTTAAGGAGATATGAATAAGTAAATAAATTTAAAAATATTTTAAATAAAATCCAAATTTATAGTTCATTAAAAGTATAATCAATTTAGTTATATATTTAAAGTTAATTTAAGATGCAAGATTATGTATAAATATAATAAAGTTATTTGAGCTATTTGATCTAAATTATTGGAATTGAAAATTAGAATTATTTAACTTATGTAATTTAGTTCCGGATTCGGATTATTTGGTTTATATTACGTTGAACCTAAACAAACCATATTATAATATAATTAGAGTTAAACCTAAAATCATTATTCGAAACCCAAATAATAACCCAAATCCATATCCAAATTGGGTTACCGAAACGGGTTCTGCCCCAGTACCAGGCTTTGTTTTGCTTTGCTTTGCTTTCTGATTTCCGCTTTCCGCTTTCCAGCTGCCTTCTCCATGAGGCCCACCTCATCAGGTGTCATGACAGCTGGCGCACGTGGATGGTAGCATAGTGCGTGTGAAACCACAGCGCGCCTCAGGTGAACCCTGAGAAGCTCCACGGCGTGCGGCTTCTCTGTCTAAGATGTCTTTTTTTTTTTTTTTCCCCCTTCAAAAAGGTGTATTTGCAGATATATCGATATATTTTGTTAATTATTTTATCCTCAAATGTCTTGAAATATTTGCAAGGACTGTGTCAAATATATTAAAAAGTATCGAAGTTGTCTGTTTTAGCGCTTTCGTATAGTAAGAAGGAAAAATACGTTGACTGGAAATTTCTTGTTCACGGAAATTTCAGTTGTTTGGGAACGAAAAGGAGTTGTCATAAAGTCAATTTGATTTCTGAAAGTGACAAATTGATGATATTGGAATTTTACGTGGGCACTTATAGAAGTAGAACATTTTCACAACTGGTTTGTCCGCTCATTCAATGCTTAATTTTTTTGATGTAAATCAAATGATGGATTTTTCGATCCACAACTATTCTGATTACAGCTGGGCCACGCATTGGAGTCTCCAGCGTCTTGCTGCATGCGCGCGGTAAAAGGAGAACAGAGCAAGGGCATTTATGACGATTGGGTCATTTCAATTTTCGACAATGCAGGCACCGGTACATCTTCCCACCATACACAAATAACAAATTTCAATCACTCTTGTATCTTGCTGGTATGTATGAATTGCCCCGAAGGACTCAATCGTTCAGCGCATGCAGTAGGTAAATAGTCCGCGCTGTATTTCTAGCAACTTCTGAAATTTCATGACGTCATTAAACCCATGTACAATATTGGGGGGAAACGGTGGAGTTTCTATATACGATGTATTTTAGGTTACAATATAATATTTATTTATTTTTACAATTAATTATATTTTTTGATTTTTTCTTATAAATATGTTTACTTAAGTGTATTCAATTTATATATAAAGTTTTGTTATTTTACAATACTTTTGTGCATTTATTTTTGATATTTTAAAAACTAAGTTTTTGAACATGTGCAAAATGACTTAAATGCCCTTAAAATTGATTTTTTTAAAGCCAAAAATAAATATATCAAAAATATTATAAAATAGCAAAATCTTGTATTTAGAATAAATACACTTAAGAAAACATGTTTATAAAAAAATAAAAAATATATCTAATTGGAAAAATAAATGAATTTTGTATTTTATCTTAAAAGATATCGTGATGTATATATTCATACTCTGAAAAAAAAATCATGAAAAGTGCATTGCCCATGTATATATATACTTCAAAGCATATCATGCATCTTTATTTATCTTTGGAAACATCTTAACAATTATGACTTTCAAGGAGAATTCAAACCTAGCTCGATGGTGCTAGCTGCCAACCAGCTATGCATCCCAACAACTAATATATAGCAAGCGACTGTACTCGTCACAAATGCTTATTCTGCTGCAAACTATAAATAGTAAACCTTGATCTTCCTCGCTATACGCCTGCATGTATGATGATCTACAAGTACAAATGTATGAATACTAACTCCATGAGTTGTAGGCTTGTAGCTAGGCAGGTAACTAGTTCAATTGGCTTCAGCAGGCAGGAGAATCCTGTATTATATATATTTAGGCATGGCCTGGAGGCTCTGGTGGGTGATCACCGGTGTAAGTGGGCGTGGCGTAGCTATACAACGGATCACCCGTCCCGTACGTCAGCGCTTCCTCAACTGAAAGACCATTAAGAATTACAGATCTCTGTTAGTTAGGATCGATCAATTGAGGCAACACCTCAAAAATTGCATGCATGTTATAATATCACCATCAATTAACTAGCAGGATTGAATAAGGCAATCTTTACTATCCAAATAATTCATGAAGAAGTTAACAGAAGGGCTACGGAATTGAATCAGCTCTAATGCATGAGATCACGCCAATTGATATATATTTATATACTGGTACTGATTTTCTTAATTACTCAAACTTTCCAATGAATAATGGATGATCCATCTCTTTGAAATCTGAGCATATGTACTACGTATATATTGGACCATGCAACATGATACTGACCACTCTGAAGCTCTCGCATCATTGCCCTGGCCATGACCTCAGCTGGGGCGAACACAATATTGGAGATAAGAAGAACGCCCAAGATGAAGCAAATCTTTGCACCCATTTTCGTTTGAGTTTGAATTGGGCTTTGAATGAATGAAGAGTCTAAGCCTTCAACACCCCTATTTATAACCTCTCCGACACCCACATATTCTTTATAATCGTTTTATTCGTTGATTATTTATTTAATTCTCTGGGAAAAGACCACTGACATATTCTAAGCAAGGTTTTTGCTCGCGTGCCCCGCCAAAACCGGCAGAAACCTCTGGTTTGAAGATTGTTGCCGGCGAGAATGTGCAGGCCGCTGTATAGATACGTGTAGTGTATGCATGCGTGTGGACTTACTTCACTGTGGAAAACACCACAAGCAACATTGACTTGGGTCAAAGAAGAACGATCAGGGAACGTATCTTTTCCGTGGAAAACCCCACAAGCAACATTGACTGGGTTCAAGAAAATAAAAGCTGTAGACTTACCTTTGCTTTTGGAAAAGACTCGAGCGACGTTGACCTGGGGTCAACCAAAGGCCAGTCAGCATTATTACAGGCGACAAGAGAAGATGAAAAGAGAGAGCTAGAGAACTGGCAATGACATTTGTAATTTTGTGTGAAACTTGGGTATTCTGATACGTATGTTCCCACGCTTTTGTCATGTTCAATTTCAGGATATGGCGGGACTTCAAAATTACATGTATATTGCAATTAATTAGCAGTTCAAGTTGTCATAAAACCTCATGGTATATAGTTTTTAGCCCATTTTTGATTTCATAGTTAATTTTAAACCCAAATATATGTGCTTGTCCTAGCTTTTGAATGACGCGAGACTTTTGAATTGAGTGATCGCAAGGGCAAGTCAGGGTTGGATGGGCATATTGTAATTTGCCGGTGGTAAAACGTCATTGCCAGAAGAAATTTCTATGCAAGGAAATTAGCTATGTTTCCAGCAAAGTTTTTGTAGTTCATTAATATTAAAAAAGCTTTTTTTATGCTAATCGAAAAAGCTTAAATTTTCAATTAATTATTTTTCCGTTGTTAACTTTCTTTTGCGACAATGTTTTAGCAATAATATTCTAATATTTCTCAATGAATAAGATTTGTTGCTAAAGCTTAATAATATTATTTTAGTAAAACACTTGGTTTTGGGTCCTAACAATAGGCTTTTGTGAAATCTAATTGGGAACAATATCGATGCCCTCTTGAAAGAAATGACAAGATATTGTTGCTGAGGTCCATTAGCATTAGCAACAATACTGGCCGCTAATTAACTTAAGGTGTGTTTGATGTTCAACAAAAATTGTTCATCTAAATTTTTTTTACTTTTTTATTATTATTCTATTTTTTAATTATTTTTTTACATCTTTTTACGGAAGTGTTTTTCTTTTCAAATACCTAACCCGTCATTAATTGGCAAGATCAAATTTTTAGCTTGAACTAACTAATGGTTGGTTTGAATAGAACATCAAAGTATGGTAGCCAAACTATATACTAAGCCTTTTTCAGTAATGATATATATTGTTTGGTGAATGATTTTTTAATTGAAATAATGAAACATAGCCTATGTTTGGTAACTAATTATGGGAAACATGAGTAAGAAATGATGAAAGCATGGATTTTAAAGTTCTTCATTAATCAACTAATCATATTTTTCACTTTTACTTTTATATTATAATCATTTCCTCTATTAACTACTTTCTAACAAATCTATTTATTTCAAACTCTTATCATTTTATACCAATCAAATAATTTTCAAAATATTCAATTTTCTACTCCCACCACAAACATACGAGAGTGAAAGAGGTTCCAACAGCTGGCCATGGTGTTGGCCAATTATTATAGTTTTCATAAACCAAGTTGTGTATTATCTTTGTTAATATTTTTTTTTATCAAGATATCAAAAATTATCTTAACGGGATACTTTGATAAGCCATAACAAAATTAATGCAATTTTTTCTGGTCCAGATCGAGACTAATGCCTGAGTTTGAATTTGAACCTCAAACCTCTTACACACTCACATACGCACACATAAACTATCTCATCATCCATATATTGACAATTTAAAAGTAATCTTATTAATTTTATTTATTAGGGGACACCGAAGTTTCGAGTCATGGGGATGGCTGAGATCTTAGCTGGATGAATTTTAATAAATATAATTATAGCTTAGATTCGTGAATAGTATGAAGATCATGATTTCCATGTACATTTGGAATCAGTTTGTATAAATTCATGATAGATTATTTTGAACGGGCTGCACGAATGATTAACTTCGGAGATACGCATATCGATGGGCTTAGAGATGGAAGACCCAGTCAGCTCCTTGATCTGGCTGTTGGCGAAGGATCTTTGCTCTCTCTTTTGAAATTAAAGACGACGAACACCATTGACTCTTAAGTGGTGCTATCGGCCGTGATCAATCGGTTGTGTTTGAGATATGCACGTTTTTATGTATTATAGTCGACGGCGGTCTTGGGAAATCGAAGACTTGGAGTCATTCAATGTTAGACAGTACTTTTTAAAGGGATGTTTGGCAAAAATAAATAAGGGTGTGTATGGGAATGGATAAAACTTTTGATAAAAAGTTTTAGAGAGTAAAAGTTGTCAAATGATGTGATATGATAGGGGTAATAATGAGGAGTAAAGATGATAAAGTTAAAATAAATAGGTTAATTGTATGGGTAGTCGTGTAGAAACGATTGAAAAGTAGAGTAGTTGTATAGGAAAATGTGAAAAAATTATTAAAAAATATGATAATTATAAAGATTGAAAAGTTTTGAGTTGACATGTTTTTTTTTTTGTTGCCAAACACACCCTAAATAAAAATTTTCCAATAAAAACTTTTCAATCCCTAGAATCATCATATTTTTAAATAATTTTTTAACATCTTCTTATACAACTACTCACGTAACTGACTTATTTATTTTATTATTATTATTTTTACTTTTTATTATTACCTTTATCATATAACATCATTTTCTACTAGCTCAAAAGCTTTTACACTAACAACTTGTCATTAAAAGTTTTACCATTTTTCAAACACACCCTTAATTTCTTTATAACTCCAGGTCCTCGGATGAATGATGGATTTCCCTGATAGTATAATTATACTAAATAGAATTTATAAAATAGATTTCTTATCAATAGTTAACATGAAAAAGGGATAATTAACGTTCGCTACAAGAAAGTATATGTAGCCCCCTGCTGGCTACCACTCTGGACCGGCGGTCATTATGACAGAGATCCGGTAGCATCTCTCCAGGACTTGCCATAATTTCAAAAATAAAAAACCATATTTGAATAAAAATTCTCCTGTGGCGACTTAGATATCCACAACTAATTCATCAATTACACATATAACAATAAAAATCAATTAAATTATAATTATTTTCATCATTCACATCTTAATGAAAGTAAAATACACATTCACAATTTCCAAATACATTAATAAGACATTGATAGACCATATATCTATGGCTCATTCCAATATACAAATAACTCTCATAACTACTTACATGGTATACATCATATCTCAATATACATGAGCCTCAAACAAACTATAGCCCAAAACTAACATACCTTATACTTGGAACATTTCACATTAGCTGAGATTGTAGCTTATAGCTAAGTGTTTGCAGTATTTTTCATACTAAAAATGTTAAAAATAAACATGTGAGTTGGACAAACTCAGTAAGTAAGTTTGTTCAGTAAAAATGGTCACAAATCCATGCCAAATTCATTATATGTTATGTCATCACATGCAATGCAAACATCAGGCTCTTACTAGCCCCACACAATTACGTCATGCCACAAACACATATATAAAACAAACTAACCTTATGTCCATCAAGGGCCACAAATAACCCTATCCTTATGTCAATAAAGGGTCATGAACAATCCAATGCAAACCATGCATATATACAACTCATGTCATATGCATCATGCTCATACTAAAACCATGCACCAACATATAGTCGATAATACTAACCCATTTTCAAAGAGCCTAGCCCCAAATCAACAATTGGCAAGAAATTCGAAATTCAAATCAACTTAGTACCCGTCCATACAAAGGAACCTAGCTAATGGATCACCCCTCCATTAGCTTCTCATTCATTATTCAAACCAAACCTCCATTCCAATTTCAAATAGGAATTACACAATTTTAATATTCATCCAACTATCCTCAAGCATAAGTTCAAACCCCATTTTAATTCACACAATCCATATTCATGCTCATCATAAGTTCCATACCAAATAATTCAACATCCATATGTCTATAATCATTTGCAACACATTATTCACATCATTAAGGTTCTATACATTCATTTAGCCATGGTTTATAGGCATTAAGCCTCACTTGGACATTTCAACAAACATTTTATAGGCAACACATGAAAAGCAAATTAAACTCAATCAAACTTCATGGGATTTAATCTAATACACAATAATATCATACAAAACCACTTCTAAATACTTTCATTTCCTCATTTACATGTATTTTCATCAAAATTTCTAATTTTCAACCTTCTTACATTCTCTACACAAGCCTCATCTTTCAATGATTCATCCAAATCATAAAAATAAAAATGGTGCCCACAAACAATCACAAAAACATCATGATTCTAACCCACATCCATGATTTGATTCAAAAGAAAACAACCTACTTATCTCAAATTCAATTTTATTCATAAATCTTCAAGATCTCCAAAGCTCCAAGCTCTCTCTTTGATCCAAGAAGCTTCCTTGATGTAAAAAATAATGTGAATCCAAACAATTTGAAGTGGTTTTTTACGGGATTAGAGAGCTAGGGTCATGGGGAGGAAAAAGAGAAAGAAATAACATATAATGGGGAGGATTTAAACCCCCTCTCAAGTTTAAAATAGCAACCAACACGGCCGTTTTGTCACTATTTGGGCCATGTAGGCCTATAAATGGCTTATTTTCAGCTGCATTACACCTTTTCACTGATAACTTTCTGTAGACAACTCTGATGGAGTCGATTCTTTTCGCATTGAATTTCTAACTTCAAGTATTATCTATCCGAAAAAGTTTCTGCTCAAAATTCTATTACCACAAAATTTAGCATGTATTTTATTAAACAACTTCACCGACTATTTTCATTTGTTCACAAAATATTGGTCATAACTTATTAAAACATTCTCAACACCAATTCAATTATTCACACCCATCTCTTATCATCATACTATCACATTTATATTATATCATCTATTTGCTTAAAATAAGTATTTTACAAAGTTTGATCCATCAACTCAACTCTGTAGCTATTTTGCCTTTACAATGGATCTCATTTGCCAAATCACATATATTACCTTTCACGCCTCTAAAATTATTTCTTAGACATTACAAATATATCAACAATCTAATCTATGCTAGAAGTCATTATGTTTTACGTCTTTTTCAAAATTTTATACGTCAAGTTCATTACCTACTGAATTTTCACTATTAGTCTCAAATGACTCAATTATCAAAATTATCATACCAAATTCATTCCCAAGCACTATGACCACATTTCAATCATGTGCAGAATCATTTTAATAAAAATCATGGTTCTCATTAATGATCCTCGATCATTTTCTTTATTACAATTCTTTTGAGCTTAACTATACAATTTGGTCTATATCCATTATTCATCCAAATCTATCAGTTAGATCTCACCTACAACAATCTATTTACATAGTTGCTAGTATTTGGGGTATTACATTATATTTTCGATAACCTTAATTTATTAGCAACTAAAAGCTTTTTATTAGCAAGGAAAATGCATATGTAAGGAAAAGTTTCCTTACTTATCATGACGCTTTTATTTCTAAGAAAATTTCTTTGGTTATAGTGATGCTTTTATAGGTAAGAAATAGTTTATTCTTACATATGATGATGTTTTGGCAACCAAATCGAAGTTCAATTATCTAACCACAAAAATCATGAATTATTGGTAACCGAAATTTAGCAATTACTATTTGACATATCCCACAAATTATTAGCAACAAAATTCTTTTTTAGCAAATAAAATTTTACCTATGACAAGAAAATTTTGATTGCCAAGGTTTTTGTAATGATTATATAGAAATGAGATATCATAGAAGCAAAACTTACAGATATTGTGTCTAAATGCTACTTTCATATGTTACTTTTGACTTTTGTCCAATTTTTTATTTCTTAACATGGATCTTGACAGAAAGATGGGAGAATTTACATCATGCCCCCTCTAAGTTTGTGTATTAGTATTTTAGACCCTGACGTTTGTGTATTAGCATATTAGACCCTAATAAGTTTTATCTTTTTCATTTTAAACCCTCCGTGCTAATGTCATCTATCACGCACTGTCTGGTTGTGTGCAATGATAAAAATATAACTATACCCTTCATTATGTCGTTGCTTACATTATCTTCCATTTCAAGATCTTCATTTTCTACATTAATGTTGGTGCTAATTAGGGCAGTGTTTTTGTTTTTATTGAGGGTATATCTGACAATGCACATGACCAGACGACGCGTGACAAACGGCGTTAAGGCGGTGGGTTTAAAATGCAAAAGATGAAATTTATTTGTATCTAATATACTAATATGCAAACATCGGGGTCTAAAATGCTAATGCGAAAACTTCGAGGGAGCATGACACAAATTTTCTCAGAAAGATGAATAGGTTGAAGTTGCTGCAGAGGACTAAGAAACTCAATTGAATAAGAAAAAGGAGAAGCGGAAGAGTAAAAGAGAAAGAAGAAATAAAGAAATGAGTATGAAAGTGTATAATGGATGCTAGACGGAGTAGGAGACGATGGTCAGTGAACAAAAATGGAAGAGGGAGAGTTGAAGTACTGAAAAGGAGAGCAGTTTGAAATCTAAGAAGCGATGAAAAAAATAAATGTTGAGGAGGGCTAGATGAGAAAGGACAACAACAACTTTGCTCGAGAGTAAGGGAAAGAGATGAGATAATAACAACATAGTAATGAAAAAATGAGAAGAAACGGAGAAACAAACACAATTATTTGGAAGAGAAATCTAAAGAACTCAATGAGTTAAAACTTTTGAAGAGTAGAGACGAGAGTAAAAATCTCGCTCTTGAGTGAGTTTCTCACAACTTTATTACTTTGGTGACCTATGCAAGCTTAGGTAATATATGCCTTCTGAGTTACCAAAAAGCATCAGTTTAGCTACGATATTAATACATCTGCTATAAAGCCAAACTATTAATACATCTACTAAATAAAAGTTATTTCAATTTTTTAGCTAGATATAACTTTTTATGTAGTAAATTAGAATTGGATACATAAGTAATAAAATTAGTATTATACGAATTTTAATCTGCTTATAATAAAGACAACCATTCAAATTTGGATAGTTTTAATAATGTGTGCAACCAATTAATATTTATCTGCAAAAAGTGGTAGCATACGATATTTTTTCTACATATATGATTTGATGCAACCATTAAAAATTACTATAATTGGTGGGTGTATTTACTGCTATATACACCAAATTTTAGTAATTTCAAATTACTAAAAATGTTATTAATTTTTAAAAAATTAAAAATATCTACAAATCTCTAAAAATAGTAAAAATTGATACATATGTTAAATACACTTAGATTAATAGTTATATGAAGAAAGTTTGAAAAAATAAAAAAATTGGGTTAAACGCACCTGGGTGCACCAAGCTTAAGTATACCCAAGTGCATACAACTGTAACTCTTGAATATTTATAGAAAAATGATCTTGATAGCCCACACTAAATAATACATCATTTAGCTCATCTTGAAAACCTATTTAAAAAATATTTTTTTACTTTTTTCCCCATAAACTTATTAATGTAGATGTATTTAATATACAAACTAAGTTTTACTATTTTTGGATGTATGTAAATTTTTTTAGATTTTTAAACATATGAGTATTTTAGCCACTTTTAACCATTGAAAATGGATAAAATAATTTAATTTTTAAAAATCTTAAGAAAATATATACACTTGTTAAAAAATGGTAAAACTTAGTTTATATATTAAATATACTTCGATAAACAGGTATATGAAAAAAAAAATTTCAATGGTTTTTTGAGGGGGGAATCAGTTAACTATTACTTAGCCTGAGCTAACAGGATCATTTTTCATATTTATATGGATAATAAAATTTTGATTGTATATAGCAGATTCTGTTAATACATAATAGTCAAGAAAGGTAATTTGGGTCGATGCAGATTACAACGGAAGTGTACAAAAAATAAAATCAAATTAAAATAATAGTATCAAGATCAAACACAAGAAAAAATCAAGATTTATATAAAAAACTTTTCAAACCAAGAAAAGAAAAATAATGGAAGAAAGATAACGACCCACTATAATAAAAAGCTACAAATAAGAATATTACACACATATTTTCTGGAAGTCTCACATATAGCTCAAATAAAAATACTCTAATAACTCCCTCTCTCATACCTCAGTAGGACACCTTTCGAGACTCTATTAAATTCCTAACTAATATACTTAGATATAGGACTCCAGTGTGTTCTTATGCAAAATTAATACACAATCCTAAATTTACAAAACTAAAATACACAAAATATAAGACATACCTAACAATATTAATTTATTTTCTTCAGTGTTTACCGCTAGGCTGGTATAGTTGGTCCCAAGCATTCGAATGCCAACGATTAACGAAATTATGTCCATAGAGAAATGAGACCATTTGATGGTCTATGTTACGTTCAAGCGTCGGTGTTCCAAAGGATAGGACTCGCATAGGATGTGATTTCTATTTTTAAAGACAATTTTCTTAAATTTTTAATATAATTTCGTATTCTCAATGCATAGTATTTATTCGCATCTTATTTATCCATCCTATTTAAGCCCCTTAATCCTAAATAGCAGGCCCTCGATTGGCCACCCTCGATGCATTTTAAACAGTTCTTTTCAAAACCCTTAACTTGTCCTATACTCTATGAAGAAAACAACACGGATTAATTAGTGCCAACGACCGCATCCATCCCAGCGTGGCCCCGCTTAAAGAAAATAAAAGATCGTTATGAAGAAATTAAAGGACGATGTTGTCTCATCTCAAAGGTACGTGGGTTGCTAACCACTCGGTTTTCGTGGACTGAAAGACTTTTGGGAAGAAAATAAAATACGCGCAATTTCCAAGAATCTTACACAAAGGAAAGGACAGGATCATGACCTCCCTCATACGGAATTATATATAGGATGTTAGGCTCTCATGCATGCTCTGCACTCTTGGAAACAAAAATGAACATGAGTGCCAAGAGTTGTATGATACTGTTCATTCTTCTCCCCTCCATCTTCCACGTCTCCTCTCAAACGTCGTCGCCCCAGCGAATGCTCCAAAATTCTCAGAATAGTGGGTATCAGGATTCCTTTTTTCAAAAAAAAAAAAACGCTTGTCTCTTGATTACAGGAATTTCTTTTCACTAGGTCTTTTCTTTTGAAATATCAAAATTGTGATTACTGCTGATAATATATAGGCTAGCAACGCGTGGGCAATCATCCATTCTACCAATTTTTGGTTTTGATAAATCCACATGCTATGACCGTATTTTCTTCCTGTATATAATCTATTCATGCTAGCAAGTAGCGAGTTCTCACCTTTTAATTTTTTTTTGTTTATCTTTACTATAGGAGTGGATACCAAAAGGGCCGAAAAGGCCAAGCCAATTAGGCCCAACATGCCACTCAGACGTGGTGAGAGGATACATGGGTTGGCCCCTGGTATTTTTTGCCCAGTCCGTCAAGGTCTGCCGCATTATGGTCATTGTCCACCACCAACGCGTTAAAACACAGGTAAATCTCAGGTGGATGCATATAATTACACAAGCTAGATGCACTAGATGCATTTTATTGATGGTAAATTGGTAATGGCGTTTGTTTGCCACTGCATCAACACAACTTCTATTTATATAAATGTATGTACTTTTGGCCCAGATGGCGACTGTTAGTGCCACAAACCCAATACCCCAAGGATACAAGTACGTATTCTATTGTGTTGCTACCATAATTTATATCTTTAGATTCTACATGTTAGTTTAAAAAAAAAAAAAAAAAGTGTCCGATGAGATCTGATGCATTCACAGAATGATCCTCTGCACCAGGTTACGAGCCTCCAGCTGCAAATGAATTCGCCGGGGTTACTTCAAGCTTATACATAGCACATAAAATAAAAAAATAAAATAAAATAAATTATACTCCCGTTGTATGATTAGTATTATTTACTCTCTGTAGAACATATGTTTGATGAATATACTTTCAGAGGTGCTTATAGCTTTACGATTGAGATCCTTCGGTTAGTGGTCTCTCTGTTATGAAATCCACTATAATAATTTTCATTTTTGGCAACTAAAATTCTGTTGCAAAAGGTTTAACTTTGGTTGCCAAGATGGCAAGTGTCATTTACCAACTATGAAGAAGAAAATTAGTTGTTAACATATTGTTTATGATTTTTGTCCAAACGAAGTAAAAGATGGGGCACACGTTTGTACGTTTTTTATCCGAACTTAAAATTTTTTTTAACTGATTAAAACAATTTAAGTTTGGTTAGATTCTAATCAGATACTTGACCAGACCTATTCAAGCAGACCCCAAAATGATATAAGCTAATTTTTGGGCCTGAGCTAAACAGGGCCTTGGACGCTAATCAATTTCCGTTTTCTAGAACGAAGAGATTCTCCCAAAAGAGTCCCAAAAATCCATGAGCCATTTTAATCCCAAATTGATAGGAATTCGAGCGTGGATTTTTTTTTTTTTTTGGGTTATACCTTTTCCGTAAGAGAATCTCGAAAATTTTCTTCTTCAAATCATGCTGTCCACCACGGGATGAGAGAAGATGAGAACAGCGAATGCGTGCAACGCACTCATGCTCATCGGTGTACCCAAGCGCCTGTGGTACAAATGGCATAATGGAACGGACCCTTCATATGGGCCGTACAAAGATAAAAAGGCATTGAAGGTTGTTGGGCAATTGTGGTCGCCTTTTCACCAGCCTCACCAGATGTATATCTTGTAATAGATGGTTCCTTCCCGATATAGAGAGCCATGCATTCGTCACACATATATCCACCAAGCTTGCTATTGGATGATGATCAGATTAGTTCAGCCGTCGCATTCGCCATTCATTATTCATGTTTTCTGTGTTGAAAACGAGCTGTGGAATTTGACAAGTTCACCGGATCGCATTTGAGTGGAACATGAGGTGGAACTCATTGCCAAAATGACTAATGGCCTGTTGCGCAGAGCGGTAGAAATTTAGCAACAGCTGGTATGGGTGGAGTTGTTTAATTTTGAACTCTAATACCGGTTACTAGATGCTATTGGGCATTTTCAACTCCAAAGCTAGCAAAAGGCATGAAACTTTTTTTCCATACTTATAACTATACACTAAATACTTATATAATCAATGTGGGATAATCTAAGAATTTCTTGCTCTTGCTCCACACATGAGTCTTACGTTGGATCCTATCAACTTAATTTTTCAGTCACTTGGAACGGAGTTGTTTCATCCTAAGCTCTAATGTCATTTATTAAGTATTTATGGGCTTTCCATAACCCAAAAGTTAATTTAAAAAGTTAGACTTTCCTTTGCACTCATAATTGCGCACTTACCCTCTTCTGTAATATTCATAGAGGCGTGATCTTCCCAAATCGGAATTTATTTTTTTTGAAATTTTTTTAGAACATGTTAATCTAATTATATTTAATTTATAAACTAAGTTTTAATAGATATGTATATGTATTTATTTTATATTTTTAAATACAGGCGTAAAGTCATTTTAAATACCCATGAATTTGAAAATCCAAAATAAATATATATCAATATCAAAAAATGATAAAACTTGAACTATAAATTAAATATAATTAAATTAACAAGTTCATAACAAATTTAAAAAACATATATTTTTGGATTGATCGGAAATCACTACATTTCAAACTGATTTGAAAAGATCGACCCGTTTTTATATAGAGTATTGATCAGGTGCACGCGGGAGCCTCAATGTTCCCTAGCGCATACACCTTTTTTTTATTTTTTTTGAAAATTTTCTCATGAACTTGTTAATCTAAATGTATTTAACATATGTATCATTTTTTACTATTTTTGAATATTTTTAAATATTTATTTAGAATTTTTAAAAATCAATGGCATTTTGGTCAAAAATTTTGTCCTATTTATAGTCCTAATAAATGTAATCTGACTATTACCTCAAAAAAATGTAATTTCACTATGAAAAATTAACTTTTAACAATCTGAAAATTTACGTATCAATTTACATTTTGATGTCGCTATAGCTAAGTTGGTATAAGTTAGCTGCAAAGGACTTTAGAGATCATTTATAAAATTTTCCACTAAAAACACAAAATTAGGGACAAGTCCTCCAGCAAAATCACATGTATTGAAAACACTTGCATATAATTATATATTAATTAAAAATAATAATTATATTTTACTCTCAGAAGATGTTAAGTTTTTACTAAATATAAATTTCCAATGAAATTCATTTTTAAAAAAATAATAAAACAAATAGTGTTAAATAAAATAAATGGAAAATGAAAAACTTATTTTTCATATGTCCAATTATTTTAATTACTTTAATTACCCAATTTTTTCTATTTTATCTTTATATTCCAATAATTTTATTCTCGAGAACTGATTCAACATACCCTAGTGCAAAACTCCATTTTTTTTATTTTTTTTAAAACTTTTTTCACACAATTGTTAAACTAGTTATATTTAATGTGCTATCAAAATTTACCACTTTTATGGATTTTTAGATTTTTTAGAAATTTTCAACATCAGTGGCACTTATAGTAATTTAAAATTACTAAAATACCATTATTTTCTTAAAAATCTAAAAATAGCCAAAAATTATAAAAATTGATATGCATATTAAATACACTTAAATTACAAGTTATACGAAAAAATTTTGAAAAAAAAAAGTGTTTTGCACCCGGGTGCACTGAATTAGTTCTGTTTATTCTCACTTTAAACTTATCCCCTTATATTACTTTCACATTTTTCAAAATTATTTTCGTTTTTTACCTCCCCTTTTCCCTTTAGATTAGCAGACGCATTCTTAAAATTTTTGCTATTATTTCATTTGGAATCTTACTTTACAATATCTCATTTTTCCATCAAATTTTTGCAAATTAAACCCATAAAGTCTTTCAAGTTTAATGTAGCTCTCATATACATGGACTTGATGTCCCAATCATGACGAACCTAGCCACATGCCGTGACCAACCAACGCACTCTTAGATTTGAGAAACACATTTAAAACAAAAAAAAACAAAGGTAATGAATTATTGCGCTGGATAAATGGTAAAATGTCATCGTTTCCAAAATTTATCTACTGCTTGATTGATAAATAAAATTTTTAAATGATGCCACTCAAAAGAGAGATTATACGGCAACAAAGTCCAAACAAATTAACTCCTCTTAGTTTAGATAATGTGATAATTAAAATTAATATGGAATAGTAGGCAAGTATTGTCACCCCTTTTAATAACTAGGTACCTGACGGAGGACGATTTTAAGAGAAAATTAAGTGAGGCAGATGTCTTCCTAACTTTGAACCCTTTTACTTCCTATCGTAAACATCCTTCTACACACTCTTATAAACCACTTGAACATCATCCAAGTCGTGACAAATAGTAGGCAATTAGATGTGAAGAGTGTCTCAATTTCCCAGTTGAACTTCACCATAGATCAGCCACCTATTTTTCGAGTCCCAATTCCAATATCCCATCCCAATTTTGACAGTTAAAAGAAGGCCATAAGCCTAAATGATTAACCGCTGGTCTCCTCACGGACTTATTAGCTAGGCTTGAGCATAATGTTCTTTTTTGGGCTTTCTCTCTAGCATTATGGACTCATCTTTATCAGTAATTATAACTATTCTATTATCCTAACGAGATACAAGTACAACACACAACAATCTGGATTTGTTCTTATGATCTTTGAACTACGAACATGAGATGTGAATTTGGCTAGACAGCAAGGCAAGCTCCTTCCAAACAATATTCTTGTATTTCATGGGCAAATGAAAGAACATTAGATTTGATGGACCCTGGTTCAATGCACCCGGGTGTACTTCACCCATTTTTTTATTTTTTTTGAAACTTTTTTTTATGAAAATGTTAATGTAAGTCTATTTAACATGTGTGCAAATTTTTACCATTTTTAAATATTTTTAGATATTTTTTTCGGATTTTTTAAAATCAGTGGCATTTTTAGTAATTTAAAATTACTAAGAATGCCACTGATTTTAAAAAATTCAAAAAATATATCTAAAAATTTTCAAAAATTATAAAAATTTATAAACATGTTAAATACACTTAGATTAACAGTCGTGTAAAAAAATTTTCAAAAAAATAATAAAAAATGGGTGAAGTACACCCGGGTGCATTGAACCAGGGTCCAGATTTGATAGTCATACAAATTAGAAAAGTTAGCGCAAGGAAATTGAGACTTTTCTTATGGTATACTTGATAGGAGTTGAGTCAAAAGTCAACCCACTGACCAGAAGAGTTTGCGGAGACAATGATGTTTTTAGGCAAATCAGTGAGATCTGCTTGAAACTAAAGCTACTGTCCAAAAAGGATACTCGGCTATCCTTGAAGGACGACGGGGTTACCATTGCATGTTCCCAGGCGCATATGCCCCTTTTTTTACTTTTTAAAAAAATTTTTTTTTTATAAAATTGTTAATATAAGTATATTTAATGTATATAAATTCTTATCATTTTTAAAGTATTTTAAATATTTATTTTTTATTTTTGAAAATCAGTGGCATTTTAAATTACCTAAAATGCCACTGATTTTCAAAAATAAAAAATA
>JAXCLR010000073.1:10023027-10037385 GCA_035584095.1 Annona squamosa
TTTAGTAATTTTAAATTACCTAAAATGCCACTGATTTTCAAAAATAAAAAATAAATATCTAAAATACTCCAAAAATAATAAAAATTTATACACATATTAAATAGATATAGATTAATAATATTGTAAAAAAAATTAAAAAATTAAAAAATAGGTGTATGCGTCCAGGAGCATGCAACGTTGTATGCTTCCGGGTGCATGCAATGGGGGTCCATTGAAGATGCCCTTAGATATGGCTTCCACCATAGAAAGTTAACATTTTTGCATTACTACTATGAAACGACAATAAAGCTTTCTGCTTAATGAATTTCCCCAAAGCAAGAAGATTTCAACCCGACTAATCCTTCCCGTGGAACTCCTCTGAGAGTTCTGTTGAAGGAAAAAAATTCTCTAACTTATATTTCAAACCATTATACTTTAAAGGCATTGAATAGTGGAATTTTAGCCTATTTGACCTTGTGATTTTTGGATGATCTTGTGTTCATAAATCACCTTTTCACAAAAAATTTCATATCTCTTTAATTTGATCATTTATCTTTGATGACCTGGTTTACCCGAGCCTAAAACTAAGTTTGGACTCATCAATGTTGATCAGGAACATTTGGTATTTATTTTGTGGATTTATAAAAACAAAATTGAGATGTTGTCACCCAAAACAGTGGTTGGAAATTGAAATATTTGAAAAGTCCCATCATGAACGCTTTTAAAATTTCTTGATCAAACATGTAAAGCAGCCCGTCGTGCATGTCGCATAAGTGCAACGTTGCAGCATCTTTAAGGCTTGTTTTAAAGGATATAAAATAATAAAATTTATATTTTCATTTTTAAGACAGCTTTTTAATTTTCAAGACAATTTTTTCATTTCTAATGCAGCTTTTTCGATTTTTAATACAATTTTTTCCTTTCATAATATACATCAT
This sequence comes from Annona squamosa, assembly GCA_035584095.1. Taxonomy (NCBI): domain Eukaryota; kingdom Viridiplantae; phylum Streptophyta; class Magnoliopsida; order Magnoliales; family Annonaceae; genus Annona; species Annona squamosa. Next base: position 10,023,945 of record JAXCLR010000073.1, read on the forward strand.
TATATACTCATCTCAAGTATGGATTCCATTAAAGATTTGTACCCTTTGAAACACTAAATTAACTAAAGATCCTTCAAATAAGGCTTCTTTTTTACATTAATTTTTTTTTTTTTGAAGGACAGTTATTAGATCCTCAATTTTCATGTGAAAGAATATTAATATCTATTAAACAATGTATTTTTTACGAAACTAAATTCAGCCTTCTTTTTTCTCGTGAAGTTGAAGCTATCGTTCTAAGACGCCATGTCGATATGCACATGTCAATATGCACAAGATATTTTGCATAATAAATCTTGTAATATTCGTATCGCAAAACAAACCTTATTAATTGACGAAATATATTGAATACATTATAATTATACGTTGTTAGCGACTATTACCAAACAATTCTATCCACCGCACATTATTAGTAATTGGTTCACCAGCTTGGGAAAATCAAGCACACGCAACTCTCGTTTCCAGATTGGGTTTCAAATAAAGAAGTTCCATGCTAATCTTGATCGGAGCATCGGCGCGCCTACGCAGCTACAAGTTTTTCATTTATTAAGTGCCGACCATACAAGATTTTTGAATTTAACGTGTATTGCTATTCTCGAGATAATAGAAATAATTTTTGTAATTTTCAACATAATTTATCCTATTTTTCAATACAACTTTCCTCATTTGCGGTACATATCATTACATTGTTATTCCAAGTAAAAATTTAATCTTATATGATTTAGAATAAGCTGTAGAAGAAAATTCCAACAGATATTAATATTTAAAGACTTTAAAGTCCACACGCTATCGAAATTTTCTTTAAAAAGCTTCGCAGTATATATATACACGATTACAACCACCCCCTCCTGAATAGCCAGCTAGACTTAGCTTATTTTAATTTAATTTGTTGAAAGGAACAACTTTTATTTGTTGACCGGCCGGGCACAGTCCCTGGAGTCCACCTCCCCAGCTAGACCTCTGTAATTCGTTCGCTCGTAGGGGCTGTTCGGTTGGATTGGAATGAAATTAAAATAGAATTTGAATAACGGTAACAAGCACTTCATATATTGTGATATAAAAAATATAAGTAATAATAAAAACTAGATTGTTATATATTGATAGAAGGGAAGTAGAGTTGATACATGATTTTAAAAAAAAAATTGAGAAAACATATTACGTGACATGCGTAATCGTGTCCTTCTCTTGGATAACTAAGCAATGAACAAAAGAAAACCTTAGAGAAGGGTAATCGTGTGATATGAATAATGGTGTTATTCTCTTGGATAACTAAGCAACGAACAAAGAAAACTGTAGAGAAGGGATGCTAGGACAAATGATGATAATGAAAAAATGTGTCATGTGATATGGGTAATGGTGTCTTTCTCTTGGATAACTAAGCAACCCACAGAAGAAAACTCTAGAGAAGGAATGCTAAGACAAATGAGAAAATATACGTGTGACACTTGTAATTGTCAGGAGTAAAGATAATATGATAAAATAGATAAGGTTGTTATATACAAAAATGAGAAATAATGATTAGAAGGTCAGATAATGATGATGATGATGATGATGATAATAATAATAAAGTAGAGTTATATAATTAAGATGTCTAATTACAACAAAAGGGAGTAAAGAAAGTAGTGAAAATTTTAATTAGTTGTAAAATTTAAAAAATTGTTACTAAAGGGACCTTAAATGAAAATCTTAATTAATTTATCCTTTGTTTGAAATATTGAGTAAAAATTAGGATCTTGGCAATGCATCCATTCTCTACCAAATAATAAACGAATTGGGTACCCTTAAAAAAAAAGGAATTGGGCATGTACATAATCCAATTAAAATGATAGCCTATTTCCACTTTACTTCCTCTACTTTTATATTTAATAAAAAATTTTTGAATCCTATTGATTTTGAGAAAAATCCCATCGTGAATTTCGTCTACGAAAATATCTTGATTTCGCGTGGCCCTTCGAAATCAAGAGTTTAAAAATAATTTGGCATACCCGCCATCAAAATTTTAGATGAGCACAATCTAAAAATATAATTACATTACAAGATCCAAATGAAGTTGATAGCAAAAGTATTTCTCAAAGGATGTTCATAAACAGTAGTATGTACAAAATCAAAATATTACTATTGGCATTACGGGATAAGGATTGGATGAAATTTTGATGATCAAAAATTATTTTTCTAGTCAACAACAAAAAACAACCGGCTTTTCTTATCTGCAATAAACATTAATATTTTTCGTCTCATTTCAAATCTCATCCCAACCGCGATCAGAGCTCTGGTATTGAATTTTAAACGGAACTCCTCGCCAGAGCATCATGAGGAGCCCTGATCAAATGTAGCCAGCAACGGATATGATTCCATCTGACTCGGTCTCTCGATGAGTCTCCTCAACTCTCATAAACCACCCATGACCGAAGATGTCCCCCGTTTTCCGAGTAAGATGGTCGAGTATGTTTGGAAATCTGACTCCGACCATAGGTGGCCCACACGCGGGTCCCACCAATCACCTTCATACACGAATATTTATTTATATGCTCTACATGGAATGCGGGAATCGAATAGACTATGAAGATGCACACTTTTTATTATATCCAATCCTTGTGATCCATGCCACCTTATTAATTATGGAACGAAAGAGGGATATATCAAGATATATTTTTATTAATGAGCCTTGTGCAGCATGGATGTCCCAAGTCTCGCTGATATCCAATAGCGTGGCTTTTTCATTCTTCAATCAATCATATAAGTTAAAAACTAATAATCCACAACCACGAAGTCAAAAGGACGGGTATTGTTAGGTATAATGAAAAACATGCCTCATCGATGATCTATAATTAGATCATTAGGAGGGTTTATAGGGCGCGATTTTGCATGTATGGCAACACATAAGAAGCTGTGGGACACACAAATACCGTAGTCCGTACCACGCCTTCCCATGAAATTACATTCATTTCTTTCTCCATCCCTGTCCGAAGATAATTAGGATCATAATATTCGATCCACTACGATAGCAAAGGCCGATCTACGAGTCGAACAGTTTGGATCAGCCAATGGTGCGTAGATGAGTGCCTACTGATATTCATCGTCCGCTAGTGTAAAAGTCAAAAGGAAGAAGGAAGAACGGCCCCCGCGGACTGATAGAAATGCAACATTAACAACCTCAAAATAGTATGAGCGAAGTAGACTTTTGAGGAACCCCTCATGGCATCGATGACCACAGCACAGTTCGAGCTGTCCACGTAATCATTTTTCATCCCAAGAAAAGCTACGGCTGCGCCATCGCCGGCTAATTTCTAACTTGACCCGTCGGGACCGATGTTATTGGATCCAGTCCGTTGAGACGATTGGCCGAAGCATTCTCACCCCTCATCCCGGAGAAATATAACGTGCGTTACTCACATTTTATCGGTGAAGACTACAGAAGCGCGGTGTCTACGGGGTATGAGGGGGCCAACAACATTAATTGCTAGAACCCCTCACCAAACGTGCGACACGCTAGCACGTGTACTTGCTGGCTGCCTTTTACAAAGTAGCAGGCCGCGCCCTTGATCCTTCATCCGGCCGGAGAGAGTTTGGTCTTATCACGCGTCCACATTCCAAATGACGGTGAAAGGTCGGTGGCGTGATAGATGCAGGAAAGGTAAGTTTAAGGTGGGGAGGGACTTGGGAGCGAGAACGATTGACAAGCAAGTCCCTTCGATCACGTGATTATGTGAGTTTTCAAGGATGAGATTATTTAAAGATAAAGAAAAAAGCCTCCTCTTCCCTCCCTTTGAAATTCAAAGCTTCCCATTCTCATTTTTCTTGATCGCCACTTTCTCATCAGCGGCTCCCAGCTGTGCATTTTAAACTGCATGTGAGGCCACTTTCAAACGTGCGCCACGAGGAATGGGAATTTCTTTGCCATGCTATTCAAGCCATTGTGGTGGAAGAAATTCAAGGCTTTTATTAATATATATATATATATATCCTATTCTTCAGCCATGATTTTTTACAAAGAAAATTAAGTATTGGGGTATTTTGTAAAAGAAACGATTCTTTTAGCTCGGGTCAAATATATGTTTTATTTAGCACACAACAAAAAATTCATTCAAATTTTTTTTAGAAACTTATTAATATAGATGTATTTAACATATAATCTAAGTTTTACCATTTTTACATATGTATACATATTTTTTGAAAATTTTAAATATAAAATATTTTAACCATTTTTAAATGACTAAAATAACCTTATAAAAAATATGCACATGTACAAACCTGATAAAATTTAGTTTATATATTAAACATAGATAAATAAGTGTATAAAAAAATATAAAAAATATTTTAAATAAAATTTTAAGTTAAGTTAGGCTAAGTAAGACATTTACTTAGACTATAATAACAAGATTAGTTCTCATTTTATAAATTTTTAATTTTAATATATTAAATTAAAAATAAAATTTATTTGTTCCTCATCATTATGCCTATTGAATCATATCATTCTTTTCAAATTTAAAAACTTTTATAAAAAAAATTTTATGTAAAAGTTTTATCGCTTTCCATACACACTCATATAAATATATTTTTGCTTTTAAAAAAAATAGGAGTATTTTTGTCTGTTAAAAATGGCTAAAATCTCTTCTATTTAAAAAAATCAAAAAATATATACATATTTTCAAAAATGGTAAAATTTAATTTATTTATTAAATATACCTACGTCATCAGTTTTATAAAATAATTCTTAAAAAGTATTTAAAAAATAAAATTTTAGGCGATGATGCATTGAAACTTCAGTGCATTAGGATTTATTCAACCCGGCTTAGTCGTATGGGACGCGTATTCAATAGTCAACATCATACCTCAGTATTTTTTGCGCCATCCGAGTCACCCCTCCAACATTGCCATAAACAAAAGGTGACCCACTTCACCAAAATCATGCTTCTAATCTCCCGGTTTGCCAACAGAATTATTTTAATTCATCATTTCATCCAATTCCATAACAAGTTCTTCCTTATGCTTCGCATCCTAAAGGTCACGTCAATCTTCATAGGAAAGACCTATACAAGGATAACTTTTAAAAAATAATAATAATAAGAATTTATCCTCTCATGTCCTATATATTATCTATCTCTACTCAAATTGTAAAGCCTTCACCGGTGTATCATAACTTATAACAACGGATATCTTTGAATTATATTTTTCTCGCATGGTAGAACCTTTTCTCTCATAGCTTTTCAGAAAGCTCTTGAATCAAATAAATCTTCCTTTCCCATAAAAGCTCTTACATGATTAACTTCATGGCCTGTCTTTTTTGTTGTGGTGAATGCATTAAACTTGCACTTCATCAATGGTCTCATTCTTTGTAATGTTTTTGGCCATTTGAAAATGTACCCACTTAGTTTGACCATAATTATAAATACACTCATATAATTTTAGAAATTGCAAATTGCCCCACATTTGACTATGATTGCAAATATACTCATATCGTCATAATGTCATTGTTACACTATTACAGTGTAAGTATATTTGCAAAGATATGTAAACTATATAAGTATATTTATAATTTAAAAATTAAGTAGATATATTTAGTTTTTGTAAATATACTCACATAGTTTTCAAACCTTTACAATTTTGATTATAATGGTGCAGTAACAGTGTCATAACAGTATAAATATATTTGCAATTATGGTCAAAGGTAAAAGAAATTTATGGCTTTCGAAAATTTTCATCAACTCTATTTGATACATCCTAACGACCCTTGTAGAGACATAAACTTTAACTTTATAATATCGCCAAGGTTATCATCCTTTGTTAACCTATGCCCCCTGATGAACTAAGGGATCTCAACCCTTAGGAGCACTACTCCAAAATAGCCCTTACAAGATACTCTAAATTACTGTCTCTTACACTAACCAAACGTGAATGATAAGAACATGGCACTGTTGTGTCATGGGTTGTTGTCTCTTTAATAAATGAGCTTGATATCTAATATCAAATGTTATTGTATACAATACTAATAAAAAAAATCACTGCCTCTTACATGACATGGGTCTAGTTTATGATCTCTCAAATGACATATGATTCACCTACCGCCTCTCATGTGGACTCTAGGGAGCCAATATGAATTGACAAGTAGCTTACTTGTTACCTCTAATGTCGTTGGCAAGAAATACCTTTTCCTATAAGACCACTTGATAATTAGCAGTGCAATTTAGTATCATGTATGTTTGAACCGGCCAACCCAACATAACCTGGTTTCAAAATCAAGTTTAGTTTTTATTTTTGAGATTTTTTTCAAATTTGACCCAATTTCAACCTAATCTAGGAGAACTCAAAACTAATACCAAGTTTATATCAATCTAGTACTGAAACCCGACTCAGACCGAACCTAATACTCCTCTTGATTTTTAAAATAACTATATTTATTTATGCATTAAGCATTTAAACTATAATTATAATAAAATTTCTTTCATATAATCATAATCTAATTAAACTATAAAACATTTATTCTAAAACGTAAATGTCATTTACATTTGTTTGTAAAAGCTAAATATATTGCATCTATGTTAACTGAATTTACAAATAATTACAAGTATACCGACTCTTTAAAATTATTGTATGTATACTAATTAAATACAAGATATATAAGTCTTACTTTTATTAAACTTTATATTTTAATTTCATGTAATCTCATTTATTTTTATTACTTCGATTGTTAACAAGTAAATTCATTATATTTATTAATCAAAACTAGAGATATCATAGGACATATAAATATATTCACGTGCAAATTATTCACACACAAATGCAATAATGTTCAAAAAAAAATTTATTTTTATTGTCAAATTCAACTTCTATTAGCTTGAAAGTAACCTGAATTTCAACCCAGAACTAAAATCAAAACTAATTTTAATCTAATCTAAACCTAGATTCTAATATCAGGATTAGAATCTGAGTTCACGTAAATCCGATATAACTTGACTGAGCTGCTCTCCTACGTATAATACCTTCCATGTTCTAACGATACCGCTCCGTGTCACCGGAACGTTCCATCTCATAATAAAATTCACCTCGTATTCTACACTCAAAGGCCTCCCTCCATTCGATCGTGTGTATCTAATGTTATGTAAGGAAGCATTTAGAAGAGGCGAAGGTGGCTGGGCTCTTTAATTTGGAAACTCCAAATATGTGTATTCCTGTATTTCCATCTTCTATTTTCTTCCACTCGATCATGTGTATCTGATGTTATATAAGGAAGCATTTAGAAGAGGCGAAGGTGGCTCTTTAATGTGGAAACTCCAAATATTTGTATTCCTGTATTTCCATCTTCTATTTTCTTCCACATCTTGTAAGACTAATAATTTTTTTCATCTCTAACCTCAGCTAGAAGATAATTTGCTCCGATTTCATCTTATTTTGTTTCCTGGTTTTTTAAAGCCAGAACCCATCGAAACTTCTTTTACACGTTAAAACTTCTGTCTTATTCTTCTTTTTATTTGACCCGTGTGGTGACTGCGGCCTTCCCATCTCATGCTTCATCACTGTTCTTCTGCCATGATTTTTTTGAAGCGAAAACTATGTATCGGGAGTGTTAAATAATATGTTTGAGAATTGGTAAAACTTTTAGATGAAAAATTTTTTAAATATATTTGAGAAGTAATAAAATTTTTAGATGAAAATTTTTTTATTTTATAAGTTTTTTAATTAGAAGAAACTGATGTAATATGCAGGATAATAATAGGAAATAAAAAGAATAAAATTAAAATAGATATATTAGTTATATAATTAATTGTGTAGAATTGTTGAAAAGCGAAGTGGTTGTATAAAAATATTTAAGAAATAATTTTAAAATAAAATAATTGTGAAGAGTGAAAATTTTTCATTTGAAAATTTTTTGATGTAAACACATACTCGTTTGGTGTAAAAAGTTATTGAATTAAGAGAAAATGACATGGTATGATAAAAGTAATAATAAAAAAGTGAATAAAATTAAAATAGATTGGTTAGTTATATAGGTAGCTGTGCAGAAATGAGTAAAAATGTAGAATAATTATATAAAAAAATTTAAAAAATAATTAAAAAATAAGATAATTATAAAAAATAAAAAGTTTTAGAAAATATTTGGTAAGTTGAATTTTGTGAGGATTGTAGAATGAGATAAACATTAAGAAATGAAATATTTTAAAAATTATTTGATGGTTTGATTGATATAAAATAATAAACACAAAGTTAGAAAAATTAAGATTATGAAAAAGAAAAATGATTGCAATATAAAAATAAAAGCAAAAAAATATGGTTATAAGTTAATTACTCATTGGTTTTGAAAATTGTGCCGCCACATATCCCCATTCCAGTCCGCGGAAGCATGCTAGCAAATGTACTCTTAGGTTAAAACGTTTTTTTTTATTAGTATATAATTACATGTATCTCAACACATATTATACTTGAAGATCTGAGACAATCTTACAAATCTGGGAACTTATAACGTCCCAAAGAAATCTGGAAGACACAGCTTCCAACAGCCACCTGGGAGACCACCTGCTCCCACACTTTCCACCCGGGAGACCACGCTTCCACGCCTATACGGGGATTCGATCTCCCGCAAGCTGCAGCTACGGCTGTCCGCGCCGTAGCTGGCGAACAACCGAGGCTAAGTTTAGGTTAAAACGTTTTGGTTCAAAAAGTTTTTTTGTGTTATCGATGAAGGATGGAAGACCACATATATCGCATGTCATATCTAAAAATTCTAGGAACAAAGTGCTCGGCTACATATATAGCTTGACAGAAAAGTGGGTAGTCTAATCAACAATTTAATAAGCGGTTCTTGAGCTCTCAAGTTCACGGGGCACTTCATGGTTGGCTAGTCTAATCGAAAATTCAAGGCATCAGTAAAAGAGGATAAAATAAGTCATGTCTGTGGCTTTAATAATTGGGGGCACCTAAAAGCCTAATGTGATCGACGTCTGAAGCTGTTTGATAGGAGAGAATAATAATTTAAGTCATGTCTAAGACATTTTCAAGTAGTGCCCTGTTTGCTCATCTTTTAGAACAGCGTTGGCTGCGCCGCACACGCCTACACATAAGGGGATGTATGGCAACAGGTAGATGCAGGAACGGGCGGGAATTTGTGAGAAAAAAAATTTTATTTATCAAATAATAATTATATTTTTTCACTTTTATGTTTATATTTCAATTATTTTTCTACCAACTTCCCTCCATCATACCTATTGATTCTAATTTTATCCTTATCATTTCCAATTAATTATATAATTCTCAAAATATTCATTTTTACATTTCACCATATTTCACAATTTTTTTTCATTTTATATTCCCAAACAACACCTAATATGTCCCTTCAAATCAAGACCTTACTTTAGAAAAATCGAACTACTCAACACTTGGATTAACAATCGATGATGAATGTAATTGAATTTAGATTTATCATCAAGACAAGGCCCATAAGTGGCCAGCTACAATCTATTGGCTGCACCCTAGTATATTCCATGTATGTATGGGATGTACTCCCTACTCGTTTATACATATGCATGTGATATAACTTTAATTTCACATATATTTTTTAAATTTACAAATAATAATATATGCAATACCATAAAGGTTTGTTAAGGAAGATTCAAGAAGTTTGAATGAGATAAAGAAATGAGATAATGTGTGTTGGAAATGGAAAAAATTAAGTAAAAAATTATTTTAAAAATTAAAAAAGCCATTTTAGGAATTGAAAAAACTATCTTTGGAATGGAGATACACATTTCATTCAATAATTTAGATCCTTTAATCTGATCTTGCATAACTAGTTTATTTTGTAATTTTAAAGATAAAATTTAAAATCTAAACTATTTGATTTAGATTAATATACTATTTTATTTTGAAACTTTTACGTGTAATACGTTTGTTTTAAAATTTTCGGCTGTCTAATATCAGATTCCTACTTTAAGTAGCTTGTGAACAGAGCAATATTGTTCGAGTTGGTGATGGTCCATGATTAAAATGTCATAAAAGAGATTGTTAACTAAATGTTCACCGCTGGTTCTACGGAATCAGTTTCAAAATTATCAAACAATTTTAGATTTGTCTTGAGGATTAAATCAAAATTCAATGGGTTTATTGTATTTAAGATGGTTTATTTAACTAGAAAAAAAAAATCATGGGTTATCAATTCCAGATATTTTCGATGACCAGATGCCTGAGGAAATCACGGTTCTCCACAGAAATAATGAAAAAGATTGGTGGACCACCTTGGAGTTGCTGGTCAACCTTGTGATCAATTTCAAACTCTGACTGGCATGGTTAAACCCCGCCCACGTAGCAAGCAAAAGCCTCCGCGAACTTTTTTCCGTGCACGCATCCACGGGCATGATTCATTAGTAGCCTTCAACCGTTCTGATTTTTACTATATGTGGTGACTCCATTCCTTGCTATCTTCTTTAACCCACCCTAACTGGCAATGAATCAGATTTGAGATTTTTTGTATGTTTGCATCTTGATTAATGGCAATGTGTCTTTCAAAATGACAGATACGGCAGGTGTTTCACGTGTTACACGAGAATTCCCAGATAAATAACCCGCATTGCATGCAAATTACATGCGTCTGTGCAGCTAATGGTCCTTGGTTGAGAAGTTGCAATCATTGGATTCTTTACGGCCGCGGCAATAATGCAGTAATGCACCTCTCTCCCTCTCTCGTGTGCACCGTGAAGACCAAGACAAAAAGATTCAAGCATGGAATCACTTTCTCACCGACAGTCAAAAATCATGTGGTAAGTGGCGGTCTATATGCAACATGTTGGGAAAGGTTTATCACCGAAGGGAATATTTCAATAATGTGGGTTGGGTCATGGGTGTCATCCATCAATACGTTGATAAAATCATAAGCTGCAACTCAGATTGGACGCGCACATGGTTGATTAGAGTTGATCATTTGATTATGCAAGCAGTGGACACTGAATGCCCTGTTCCATTAAAAAAACATTTAAATATACCCAAAAATTAAGGGATGTGCTAGCATGAAGGAAAGGGTAATAGCCATCACTTTGCTTTTGTCTTAAACTTGATTTAATATTTTTATTTTTAATGATATTATTTTTCTCATAATAAATTATATTTTAAAATTATTCACTTCATTTTTCATTAAAAAGTAATTTTACATCATTTTTTTAACTATACTTTTCTATTGTATAATTTCTTATACCAATTTTTAATATTACTAAATTAATGCTCATATGAATGATCATTAAACCGACAACTTCAATTTTATGAGCCATAATTAAATTATGACTGTTATGAGCTTGTCTTGCACTGAATCTACTGACGTTAATCACTTCCCCTCCCAGTCATCATCAAACAAGGAAAATAAGAATGACTTCCCTCTATTTTACGGGGCACTTTCTGTTGTCAGGAAAAACAGCAGTGCAAGAGAAGGTCACGGCATCTTTATGGTGGAAACCGCTACACTTCTCATCCATTAACTCACTTCCCACTTTTTCTTTTTGGGTGCGGTTAGAAAGTGATAAAATTTTTAATAAAAAAATTTTAGTGTGAAGGTTTTTGAAATAGAAGAAGATGATGTGATATAATAGAGGTAATAATGAATAATAAAGCTAAAATAGATAAGTTAAATATATGAATAGTTGTTTAAAAATGATTGAAAAATAAGTTAATTATATAGAAAGAAGTTAAGAAATAATTAAAAATAGAATAATTATGAAGAATGAAAAGTTTTTAATGTTAACAAACATCCTATGTTCTTTTCAACCTTAATTAGCAAAGACAAGATTCATTGGTCCGCTGTTTTCATGTATGCACCTAACTCATATTCATGAATTTTGAGTTTGTCCAAAATCTCAACTCTAATTCTATTTATATAAAATTATTTTTCTATGTAATCCTATTTATTTTTAATATTTTGATAATTGACAAAAAATTAACTTCATATATTGTATTTAATATAATTTATATTATCATGAAAATACTTTTATTTATCTAGCTTAACTATATACAGTCTCTATCTATAAATGTATTAAATTAATTCAATGAAATAAGTTAATACTAAATATCAATTTTAAAGTAATATTTTAACATCTAAACCATCTAAAATATCATTAATATGCGGATAATTAATTTTATAAAGTATTATTATATTCTAATACATATATAAATGGATCTAAGTATTTTTTCTTATTCACACGTGAATATATTTATTTTGAAGAAAATGTGGCTCATACACATATTCGGTTTGGATAAAACTGAGTTTCTTAGCTAAAAAATAATGATAAATATAATGAATGGATTAAATTTTACATTAATCATCAATATATTAAAAATTGAGATGATGAAACTACCTCTATATAACTTGTAAAGCCAAAACTCTAAACCTATTTAAGATGAACAAGTTTAAAATTCTAGGCAAATATAAATTGATGAGTCATCTGAACAAAAAAATAATATATAACCCAAGTAAATTTAAGAAAAGTACAATAATATAACATATTTTTAAAAAAAGTTATTTTTTTCAAAAAAAGATAAAAGAAGAAAGTCAACGAATGTAGGTTACCAATAATAATTTGAACATGACAAACATCTAAACAAACGTAATATAAATAATATAATATATAAATATGAGGTATGATCTAGTGTAATTGGGCTAAATCGTAGTTAGGGTGTAGTTCATTACAAAATAAGACCTACTTTATCTAATTATTCATCCAAATAAGAATTATTCTTAGATTGTTTAAATATTGAAAATATAACTTTAAAATTATTATTTAAATTAAATTATTTTATTACTTTAATTTTGTGCCATTTTTATATAGGTCTTATGGACATATCTAAATGGAATAAAAATTGGTGTACCATTAAAACGAATAATTTTAAATATAATGTATAAGATAGATCGTAATTTCATGATCAAATGTAACTCATTTAGAGTGGACTGCACTATATGGTCATATGCATTAAATCAATTCTTTATAAGTATAAAGTATTAGGTATGTTCAGGAAGTGATAAAACTTTTAAATGAAAAATTTTTTGTGTAAAAGTTCTTAAATTGAGATAAAATTATGTGATATAATATAGATAATAATGAGGAGTAAAAAAAGTAAATTAAAATAAATAAGTTAGTTGCACAGGTAGTTTTATGCAAATGATTGAAAAGTAAGATAATTATATTGGAAGATATGAAAAATGATTTAAAAATAGGATAGTTGTAGAGAATGAAAAATTTTAGATTAAAAAGTCTTTATAATTAACAAACTTGCCCTAAATATAAATGAGAAATTATTCTTTATGTTCATGTCATGTTTGCTTTAGCTTTAACATTTAACTCTATTTTACAAATCAACCAACTTGAATCCATGTTCTGTAAAAGTAAGCCCATACCTCGGTTTTCCTTGAGTTCGGTGGGCCAGAAGGTTCGACCCAACCCGACCCAACTCATGAGACGAAACCCAGCCGATG
>JAXCLR010000073.1:10037493-10071630 GCA_035584095.1 Annona squamosa
ATAGACCCTTTTTCCAGTCACGGGAGAGCCTGAAGGAATTGAATTAACGATTGGTCGTGGATGTGCGCAGTACTTTTTATTCCATTGGCGCCAATCGATGATGGATGGAATTGAATATATGTGAATCGGCCAGGTTCAATGAAGCTGCAGAAATATCCCTCCCACAAGTTACGTCCACGACTCGCTTCCCTTCCTTCCCTTGCCAATGTCATGTATTTCTCCTGTGACATGTGTGTGCGCGATACGCAACGGACTGACGTGCACATGCTCGTTCCCACGCGTGCATGTCTTATCATCTCATCCTCCTCCCAACCAACGTGCTTCCCCACCCCAATGGAATCCAAACGCTGGGCGTCCCATGCGAGTAGCACGTGTTGCCTCAAATCTTGGGGGGATGTTAAGGGTCTTGATAAATCCGTTAACCGGTTTCGTTCAGCCTACTTATAAATAATTTTGAGTTGAATTTTTTCGAATAAGTGATTTATGATCTGTTAGCTCAATCAATCATTTAATTAAATAATTAGATTATGGTTAAAATTTTATAATCCATTAACTTGTTTAGTAATTTGTTCAACCCATTCAAGGTATTAAAATTTAATATATATGTGTGTGTAAATCTTTAATTATTTTCTCTTGCAAAGTCTCTCTCCCACTACATAATTTTCATTTTCTTGTTGCTATTTTAATTTCATTTTTCCATTGTTGTCCTATTTTTATTTTTCCTTGTATTAAAAACATCCCTAGCATCTTCCAGCGAAATCATTGTTTATTAAAATTTAAGTTTTCAGGTCATCCACTGTACAATCAGTTAATAATTCACCACTCCATTTATCAAATGAATCGTAAACCGTTATGGTTGAAGTTTTTAAAATCAACATTAGTAAACTAATTAAGGTTAAGATATCTTACATAGTTTAAACGTAGAATTAGGCTCCAACCTGAAAACCCGATACATTAATACCCCATACTACTAGTCAAATATAAGCAAAGCCTTTGCAATTCACTGTTACTACAGTTTTATTTCACGAATGTAGTGTGGATATCGTCTCTGGTGCTTTCCAGTCCCCACCTCCACATGAAAAGTCATCTCCACTAGTGAGAAAGAGCCCTGTTTCCCAGTACCGGTTCAGGAGCTTGCTGCTCCCTTGTTGAAATCAGATTCCAAAGAATTATTCAATTTTTTCCAATAAAAAAGACTCTGGTCCAAATTCTACGCCGACTCAAGCAGTCTTCATCTTTAATTTTCTTTTCAAAGATGATATACTTTCTTTTTCCAGTGCATATAGGTCGGATCATGAATATTATTCTGAGTCCATTGGCCTATTAAGAAACAACGCCGGCTGTAGAATGCCTTAGAAATCACTTCGGCTGTAATCTTTTAGTCAACAATGTTGGGCCTTTTTTCCATTCGAATGCGGATGATATTCGTTTCGTAATCATATGTTTGAAGGCCACAAATCAAAATGTCAATCAAATAATGCTTTGCACAGGATACTTTGGTGGGGACCAACAAATCAACTGCTGCAATGATCTATTTAGATAGCCAATTGCAAGGAATAGAAAATTAGTGTGATTGCGGATGAAATATGAAGTGACCACACAAGATCCCTGTTAGCTGGCAGGGATCCCCAGTCAAAAGAAGCAATTGATGCTGCAAAACCAGAGTTCTTCCGGAACCAACCACAATAATTTTTTTTTTTTTTTAAATTCAATAGCATCGAAAGGCATACCATAGCAGGGGAAAAAAAGACGCATGGAATTCAACTTACGGTCACCAGTTTTGAAATTACACTGAAATATTAATGAAATTCCCCCTACACTGGATTGCAACAGGAGTTTATCCTAGACATTTGTTGTTGGTTTTACACAAAAAAACAAAGGAAAAAGCAAATCCCCCAACCCCCCAAGAAAAAGGGAGGGAAAAAAAAAAAAAAAAAAATCTCAGATGGCCCACAGACCTTCCATGTCATGAGCCCAGTTGCTTTCTGGCATGTGGCAATCAGATGATGGGTATGGAAAGCAGAGTCCTGAGGTGGTGGCAGAAGGATCCAAGACCTCCAACTCATAGCTGCTGTCAGTGTAGCAGCACTTGAAATACGGGCCGTAATCCACGTTGGCGAAGGCATTGGCGGCTGGACTGGTTGGGAGTGCTGGAATTTCGGGGATTTGCGTGACGTTGAGGGAATTGGATGAGATGCTTGAGCTGCAGTCCTCTGAGCTGCACTTGTCAAAGTGGGTGGAGATGCTTGGAGTGCTCTGTTTGCCTGTGAGGAGGAGATCTGGCTGGAATGGTTTTTGTGGGACTGTGTTGAACAGAATCGAGTCTGGAGAAGATTGAACGGATGAAGATGAGGCCGAAGACCCCATTTTTTCAAGCAGTCTCGGCATCCAATAGCAACGTATGGCGTCGCGGAATCTCGCGCTGTTTGCATCGATCTTGAGCTGCCTCGCTTGTTTCTGCACTCGAGTCCTCCAATAGTTCTTGATTTCGTTGTCCGTTCTTCCTGGAAGATGCTGAGCAATTCTAGACCACCTTGAAAACCAAAACAACGGCGTTAATAAATTCCGCGAAACATAAATGTGGATTAGGTGGGAAAATTTTTAAAATACGTGGGATCCAGAAAAATTGAAAGATTATCGGGCACTGATTCTTTGTCATGCGATAAACAGGCAGTAAATATAAAATAGCAAGGTGGATTCCTTGATTCGCGAAAGGTGAATTCAGTGCAATTATGCCTTCATTCTGCGTAGTCTTGGAATTCATTTCATTTTTCTACTCAAGTAAACTCCAATTTTGGTAATTAGATCCGCTACAAGTCTAGTCTTCCTAGCAAATTAATGACGAGAAGATCAGTGGGAATTGTGTTTAAGCTGTTTACGTCAGTGATAATTAGTAGTAAAATGAATGTTAAATCACACGGGCAGCAGTAGGATTTAGCTTAAAAGAGTAAGAATTGGATTAGATTCTTGATAATCAAGGCATACAAAAAGGAGAACGGATGATCATTAGGCCAAGGCGGTGACATGGGTTGCACCACTCCAATTCCAAAACCAATTTTCTTTTAATGGTAAAAGGGTGTAGAAACATCAAATCCATATGCAGAATTAAATACCTATTCCCCCACTTTGAGTGAAGATCAAGAATCACCAGCTGTTCCTCAGGGCTAAGGTTGCCGCGCTTGACATCCGGTTTCAGGTAATTCAACCATCTCAATCTACAACTCTTTCCAGTTCTCTTCAGCCCTGAACAGAAAGAAACAGACAAGGATTAAGAAAACACGCCAGCTGATTGAAGTAAAACCACTGGGGTTTGATGAAATCCACCTGAACATCTAGCCAACAAATTCCAACGGCCTTCGCCATGGCAAGCAATGTAGTGAATGAGGAGAGAATCTTCCTCAAGTGTCCAAGGGCCCCTCCTGAGCTCCTCCACATCTTCATCTTCTTTGCTCTCTCTCTTTGTTGTACTCGTAGCTGTGGTCGTAGACATGGGTACTGATTTCAATGCCTCCAAGACCTAGAAACCCAAGGGAGAGAAAAAGGCTTCGAGTGTCTACTGAAGTTCAAGCAAGCAGGCTTCGCTACCCAACAATATATAGGCTCCCAAACATGCCACACCAGACCCAAAACTATTCCATTTTTGAAAGGCCAGTTTAGAAGTAGAACCGAATAAAGTATCAATCCCTTCCGCCTACTTTATTTCTGTGCCTTCGAAGAAAAAGGGCGCTATGAATAGTCATTTGGACTGGCGGAAACAGTAATCCTAGCTATAGGACACTAATTGTCCTTGTTCACTGAATCACATAGAAAAGAAAGTTTCGGTCGCAAATCACACAGACTGTATGATGACAACGACATACTCTAGTTATGACACTGTCAAGCCTTGGCCAATTTTTTGGACTCTTCACCATTCAACCAAAACCTTCGTTTATAGCCCAATGCGTAATATTACAGACACCAAACTAACAGTCCTTCGGAGATTAGAAATCTCTTCTAACCTAATACCAATGTTTCATTTGTTTTTTGGCCACACCCATTCAGTCTTTTTGGACCATCCAACACTTGATCTGCTTTTTAAACTGGACTGTTCAAGATGGGAAGGACCAAAATTCCGAGTCTTGATCTCCAGCATAGTCTAGAGATCCTGTGCTTGAAAATTCTCTCAACTTAAAATGCAGTGAAAGTAGCCGTATGTATTACATCATGTCTTCATCTGTTTTTACTTGTGGAGATATATTCCCCTCCCACCCCCTCAGAAAGCGAAACCCGGGTTTTGTGGGTGACTGAGGTGATTCAAGTGCCTCGGTTGGCTTCTTCTTGGTTCTGTGCTCCACAAACGTGTTTGACTGACCAAAAACATCTTTTTACATCTTCTCTGATAAATACAAAGCAAACGTGCGCATATTCCAGGTCTGGCGGCATTTAGGACTGCCAGGAAACAAACCACAAAGTGTCTTCCTTCTGTTGCGCACAAACAACCCAACCGTGATTTCTTTTAAAATAATAATAATCATGATCATTTGTCCAAAGAACCGGTAGATTTTTGTATTTTTATAGCCTGCCAATCACAACGGTGGGATGACCGAGCTCAGAAAATGGTTGTCGATTGTTGATCAGTCTATGGATATAGCAATTGCATAGCTGAGTGGTTGAGATCAAAAGCTAATTAATTAAGTGGATTCAATTTGGAATTTGAAAATTGAAATGGAGGGGGAAAATCTACATGAAAAGATTTTAAATATAATAGAGTGTTGAGAATCTTGAGATAAAAATCTAAGTGGTTGACAGGAAAGTTTCGATTCAATTTAGAATTTGAACTATAGGTGGATAAAAAATGTACGTGGAAAGATTAAGGCATATTTGGCAATCAACAAGTGTGGTATGAGATGGCGTGGTGTGAGAGCACAGAATTTGAGGATACTTCTCCATTAAATAAAAACTATATTTTCCACTTTTACCTTTACATTTCATACATTTTTCCTACCAACTACCCTCTAGCAAAACTATCTATTCCAACTTTATTTATATGATTTCATATCGATTACACAAATTTTAAAAATATTCTCTTTCTCACTCTCAATCCATTTCACTATTTCTCCCCATCTCACATTTCCAAACGTGCCCTAAGAGATAATTTAGAAGTTAATGAAAATATATATATATATATTTTCCAAATTACAAAGCATAGCCTTTGTTGGAATGTCCCCATAAGATAAAATAAATAAGTGAATAACAATGAAAGGAATATAATAGAATATCATCATGGTACTCTAGTTGAGGTACATAATGATTAAATGGAACTAATTTTAATGATAAAATCAAAATGTACTCTATCCATCCATTATGTTTAGTATTGTTTATTTACCAAGTTTCATTAACAACAAATATTTGTACATCTTAAGAAGTTAAAAAATTAGTGCGATTAATTATTTAATCTACATATTAATTATAAAGATGTTAATATAATGTCTAAACCATCTAAAGTGTTACCTATATGTAAACAAAATATTTATAAAATATTAGAATACTTTAATATATCTACACATGGATCTAAGTTCCTTTCTGAAAATTATACACATAATTATACCTATTTTTAGATAAGTTTTTTACTGTATGAATCTTTGTAATCTCTTTCATTTCTAATATTTTAAAGTTTAATGAAAAATTCATCTTATTTATTATATTTAGTATCATCTCTATTGTTATAAAACTCTTTTGTTTGTCTAATATAATTTTATAAATGAGCTACATCTAAAAATATATAAAATCAATATAATCAAATAGTTCATGCAAAAATACCAATTTTGACGTTATATTTTAAACATTCAAAATATCTAAAATATCATATTACATAGATAAATAATTTTATTACATTTTAATATATATGTAAAATTGTAAACGAGCTTAAGTATTTTTCATAATTTACATATGAATATATATTTATTAACGATTATGTACGGTATATGTGCATACTTGAACTAATATATTGAATTTTAATCAAATGTTATGATTTTAAAATTAAATGAGATTATATGGAAGCATTAAGAGCCCTTTAAACAACTATAGCCTACACAAGGTTCTGATCTAGTTAATTTTTGCCACCATGATCAGACCATGTTTCGGCAGGGTTTTCGTTTAAATTAATGTGAGACTCATTTCATCCATGGTGCACCGAGCATGTCCCATAACTAAAATATATAGGGTGTGTTTGGGAATGGATAAAACTTTTGATAAAATGTTTTGGAGAGTATAAGTTATCAAATGATTTGATATGATAAGGGTAATGATGAGGAGTAAAGATGATAAAATTAAAATAGATAACTTAATTGTATGGGTAGCAGTGATTGAAAAGTAGGATAGTTGCATGGGAAAATATGAAAAAATAATTAAAAAATATGATAATTATTGAGAGTGAAAAATTTTAAAGCATTTTTTTATTGTTGCCAAACACATCCATAAGGACTAAAAAAGCATGATTGCTACCAAAAATGCACGTCAAATCAAGCTTGAATTTTCAAGGCACATTTAAGCAATTGCAGTCTACAGATCATGCCCAAGTCGCATCAAATTTATAGGACTTGTCTTTCTCATGCAGAACTCGCGAGAATTTTCTTCGACTGAGATTACGAAGCAGATGTCGTTTTTATTGCCTACGGAGATAAGGTGTAAGCATCAAGTTGTCATTCCAATACTATATAGCAAGACAAGGTGGCTGCTGTACTCATTCAAAAGCTTTTGGTGAATTAAGATAATGAAGAAGCGAAATGCTGCTGTTGTAATATGGGGAATTCTTCTCGCCAATTCCACAGATGCATTTTACTTTTTCAGTCTCATGGGCCTCCATCGTAGGCATTAGAATGTGAGGGCGTGCTCTACATCATTTCGTTGATAGGGATGGGATGTGATTTCTTATTTTTAATATTATTTTTCTAATTTCTCGTATAAGCTTTCATTTCTCAACATATAAAATTCCATTACTATTTTCAATACTGTTCTATTATACAACGTTTTATTTTTCAAACCTAAAATCTCATTACAGTGGATTGTTCCAAGGTAGGCCTTTCTTTCGTAACAAGGAAAAGAAAAAAATTCCACATTTTTTACACGGATTTTGATGATCAGATGTTATATCTTAACTAATTAGTTATTTTAATTATTATGATTATTATGTTTATATTTCACTTATTTTTTACGTTTTTTATAAAATTATATTATTTACGTTGTCTTTCTTCATTTTTTTTTTGGAATAAAGATTATGTTGTCTTTCTTTGTTTATTTAAATTGATACCTTTTATCACAAGTGGCTTTTTTAAAATTTTTACGTGAAAATTTTTTAACGCATTTTACAGGCCCAGTGACCCGTCCGAGGAGCTTTCGGTGGAAAGTGACTGACAGACAGCCACAAGGGACGAGGATGACAGACCCACTAACACGGAAACAGTGCATGTTTTGTATTCCGAAGGAACACTGATCACGCGGTCGAAAGTCGAAACCATTACAACCATTTTACAAAGCTGGCTTGGAAATCTCAGGGTGTGTTTGTCAATTCACAAAAAATGTCAAGTTAAAATTTTTCAATTTAAAACTTTTCACTCTCTGTAACTATCATATCTTTTTAATCATTTTTTCACATTTTTCTATATAACTGCCCTACTTTTCAATCATTTCTACACAACTATCCACACAACTAACTTATCTAGGGTGTGTTTGTTTAGCGTAAAAAAATGTCAACTAAAACTTTTCAATCTAAAACTTTTCACTCTCCATAATTATTTTATTTTTTAATTATTTTTTCACATTTTTCTATACAAACTACCCTACTTTTCAATCATTTCTACACAACTACCAATACAACTAACCTATCTATTATAACTTTATTCTCTTTACTCCTCATCATTACTCCTATTATATCACACAACTTTCTATTGATTTGACAACTTTTACTCTAAAAACTTTTCATCAAAAGTTTTACCTCCAACCAAACACACTCCTATTTTAATTTTATCTTTTTAACTACTCATTATTATCCCTATCATATCACATCATTTGACAACTTTTACTCTCTAAAATTTTTCATCAAAAGTTTTATTCATTACCAAATACACCTTTAGTTACAACTTACATGTGTGTGGCCCAACGTCTTCAGAACCGGACCGGATCGGACCGGTCATTGTACAAATAAAGTGTCCCATTCGGTTCAAAAAATTAGACCATTTAATTAAACTAATTTCAACTGTAACATAATTCTAATACGTTACCCATCAAAAAAAATTTTGGTATGTTAAGCTTCTATAAAACCGGCACTATCAAAGTAAAATGGTAGAATCCATCTTTAGAATTCGCGTCAAATCCAATCTTATCATTACGTTTAACTCTATTTATTTTATTAAATATTAAAATCATATCAATCAAAATTATGTATGGCCGCATCATGTAAAAATATATAAAGAGGAATAATCATGTTAGTTCGAGCTAAACAAATGCCGCGCTTAACTTCACCACAAACAAATTATTTAAAAATACTTTTTTTATTTTTCCTCCATACGCTTGTTTATATAAATGTATTTAACATATAAATCAAGTTTTACCATTTTTGGACGTGTGTGTATTTTTTTTAAGATTTTTAAATATAGAAGAATTTTAAATACATAGATATTTAAAAACCTCAAAAATATATATATGCTTATTCAAAAATGGTAAAACTTGGTTTACATATTAAATATACTTCAATAAAAAAGCGTATGGAGAAAAAATAAAAATATATTTTAAAATAATTTTTTGAAGGTGGGGCTACGCAGGGCATTTGGTTAGCCTGGTCTAACAAAATCACTTCTCATAAATAAAAGGATTTAAATTTAGACAATCATGTAGGTGTCTTTGGTAATGTGAAAAAATATTGAAATTTTTGTAAGAAAAAATTTGAAAACGGTGGAAGAGTGATGTGATAAGATGGAAATAAGGATTATGAGTAAAGGATAATTTTTTTACAAAAGAATGTGTAGAAATAATGAAAAGTAATGAAGATGTATAAAAGATATGTTGAAATAATTGAAATGTATGGTAGTTGTATGGATATGTGTAGGGAAAAATTTTGTAAATTTTTTTTTATTTTTATTTACCAAACACATCTATATGTATTAAAATTTTAGAATGTTATGAAATAATACAAAAATCATCATCTTATTTGAATGTTTTAGATGATTTAGAAGTTGAATTAGGACCTTGAGGGCTATCATAAGTAAATAATTTTTAATGGCTTAAAATTACTTTAAAGTGATTCTTAAAATTGAGAATAATACAAATCATAGAATATTTTCGTTCTCTAATTAAATAGTGAATATGTATCTATTAGATGAAATAATCAAAATAAAGCCTAAACTAGCTCATCCTAATTATTCAATTTGATAAGATGAGCTATATAGAAGCCCAAGACAATTATAATTAATAATTCAAATATTTAATATTTTAATTTTAGATAATATTTAAAAACTAAGAATCTAAAAGTATAATATGCACTTAGAGCATGTAATTTTAAAGTTAGTCAAGCAAATATAGAATACACAAATGAAAATAAAGACTCAATGTTATTACGATGGTCAAATTTAAAAAAAAAAATAATTGCAACATATTAGCAAACAAAGAGTATTCAAGTCACTATTTTGAACTCGAGAAATCTAAATATACAATAAATGAAACGATAAGTAAAATGTTAAAGATAGAATAATTATTGGATAATATTAATCAAACATAAGCTACGTTTTATCTCTATTGCATGGAATCTAAGAGCTAGTACTCCAACCATTTTCTTTAGCTGCATCCTGATTCATTCTAGTCTGCCGGTTTTTTTATTTGGACCGGGAGTGAAGGACCGGACACCGGTTTAATCGTTCTGTCCTTTTTTATAACATTGGTTATCCCTCTTTCGGGTCCATTAATTAGTTCTTTGATTTAATTCTAACATTTTGGCCCATTTAAAGGATTTTGGCGCATTTTGATGATTAAATCAAAATTGAATACATTCATTGTATTTACAATTATTTATTTAGTTGATTCCAAGTTTTATCCACGTCCAATATTTATTAAATGTAAGCGTGATTTGATAAGTGTAAAATCAACACAATACAATTGTTTGATTTATCCATCTATTTCAAAGTTATTAATTTAACATCTATACCATTTAAAATATTTTTCCTGATAAATAATACCCTAAATTATTGTTACATTCCAACAAATTTGTGAACAAATCTAAGCGGATTTTTTTTGAAGAAAATGAGCAGATCGAATTTTAAATTTAATCATCAAAACATGCCAGAGTGAGAAGCAAGTGTATTACAATTTAAAGAGTGTTATCATCATTTTATAGACAATAATAATAATAACAGCCTCCTAACGGAGGACGTAGTTGCAGTTTTATTCAAAATTTGTTGGCATACTTATAATTTTATTAATATATTACGCGTAACTTTATTTTCTGGTGAAAAAGATTTGTAAAAATCAGCCTGCAAAGCTTGTTGGGACAGCATACAATTAATGGTGCCCGAAACTTATAATTCACATGGCTGGGCGTAGTCCGCCGGAATACTGTGTGAAGCAGTGGAAACAGGCCCCACATGAGGCGGCGTGGCACGCGTGAAGGTCAAATGGTTGTAGCAGATAATGCCCACCAAAGATGTGAGGATAGTAACGTCAATAAAAAAAAAAAAAAAAAAAATCGAAAAAAAAAAAAAAAGAAGAAGAAGAAGAAGAAGTTGTGAGATAGAGGAAATAATAGGCAATTATTGAAGTCGGAGGGGATTTTTGATAGTAAGGGAGAAGGGACTGTACTTGAGCTACCATGTAAAGCAGTGGACAGTGGGAGTGGTGCTATTTTGGGTCCCCAAGTTCCATCACCCTTGAAATGATGTTTTTGTCATCACATGCTTCCAAGGCAAAAGTTACACGCCCCTCGTACGTGGTGAATGAAATCCCATCACTTCAGTTATTCCTGCAATAATTATGTGGCTACTCACTGGCTAGATGATATTATGATATGACTACAGTCACACGGCAGATTCTTTTCCTTTCTCCTTTCAACAAGAGCAATTCAAGCAGAGGAAGGAAGCCCACTTTCAACTTCGACAATCATTTCCCACATGAGAATCCGGACCATCTGCTGGCATTCACATGCAACTGATGAGCCACCTCTTCTCTGCACTGACTTTTTGTGAACCCCTGTGCATTCTTTGACAACAGC
The DNA here is from genome assembly GCA_035584095.1 of Annona squamosa. Lineage (NCBI taxonomy): Eukaryota > Viridiplantae > Streptophyta > Magnoliopsida > Magnoliales > Annonaceae > Annona > Annona squamosa. The sequence goes on from JAXCLR010000073.1 coordinate 10,048,727, forward strand.
TGTTAGTCATATGGTTAGGATAATTTGATTGTCTAGCTTTTAAACCGTTTTTAGTGGCCTAAGCAATGGCAGCTGCATCGAATAATTAACCGTGTAGATGGTTACTGCTTTCCAATCAATGACTCATCTTAGCCATAACAGAAACTTGATGTCACTGCTCGGAAAATAGACTGATTACCCTGCGTGTTCCATTAAACAAAACCTTCGTTTTCAGCTATTCCCATCTATTCCTTAGATCAAACACTAGGCCTCCCCAACCTGTGACCGAATCCAATAGCTCATAGCCCCAGATATGATATGGTTCATGTCACAATCGAATCCAGTCAACAAGAAATCTGGCGGGATCCATGTCTAAGGTTGGGCGGTCTGAAAGCAGGTGGCTCAGATTCTACTTGATCCTCTAACCCAACTTCTCAAGTTTACGCATTCAAAGAGTTCTCGTGTTTGGGGATCTCGGCACAGTGGGCGAGGCCAATGGGCTCCAACCAATATCCAGATCTGTTTCTTATCAATCCCAAATCCGGTGGGCGTTGGATCCAGTTCAATCAACATACGGATAAAGGAAGACATTCCCATCCGAACACGCAACGACTGGAAGAGCTGTAAAGTTGGAAAATTTGAAGCCAATAGAAAAGAAAAGTCCTTAGTGAAGAACGATTCATTCAACTAAGTTCGACAACATAAAATTTGTAAATTTCTTCCAGAATGTTCAAATTTTTACAAAAATTGTCCACAGTAATTTACTTGGGAGACAAAAGACAACTGGTTGACATCAGGCAAATGACTAGTTGGAATGTCTTTCCACCTGCGGAACATTGGTTGGTTAGTTTGCAGAACCATGAAAATTATATGCCTTCTTGAATATCAATCTTACAATTCACTTACGGGTGGGAATTGGATCGTTACCCGACTTTGACCTGACTCGTTTTTGGCTAGATAAAATCAGTATATTTTTGACCTGGTATAGGAATGGGTCAGAAATTTTGACCCAAATTAAAAAATATGATCAGAGTGGGTTGACCATATCCTAATATAAGCCTATATTCAAATATTATTATTATTTTATTTTAAAATTCTCATTTTTTTTATAATCAACTCTATCAACAATTAAAGAATCAATTTATTCGGAAAACAATACAAGAATCAATAAAACAAATTGTACATATATAACCCTTATGTGTAATTGCATATTAACCTATTTTAATAAATTTATACTATATTTTCAAATATTTTATTTTCTTAATTATGTGTTTTTAATGATTAGTGAAATATTGAAGCATATAATATTTAATTTTAACATAGACGTATAGTTATGTTTGATAGGTATATAAATTCTTAAAATTATCTAATTTGACCCGTATTTTTTCTCTGATCTGCTATCCTGAAACCAGTCTGATACCAATATGAAGTTCGTCCCAGAACCAGTTAAAAATAAGTGAGGGTCAAATCGATATTGTCCCGACCCGGTATAAAAATATGGTCAAACTCAATTTTTAAAAAGTAAAGTCAGGGTTGGACAAACTTTGACCGAGTATGGCCCGCCCTGATTCCCACCTCTAAGTTCACTAGGTGGCCAGCTTAGGTCTTAGGATTATCTGGTCCAACTCATGACAAATGTCAGTATAATTTCATGTGCTTAGTGATATGAAGCAATGATGCTTAGACAGTGGGCAAGCTGCTCCAACATATAGTACAACAATCAAAAAGGTGATTCTACAGTTTATTATATTTTTATTGAAAATTTCTATCACAAATGTAATAATGTGACACGTATACCCTGCAAGAGGAATGAGATATTGACAAGTTCATTACCGATAAAAAGCAGCAGCCTCAACAGGGCTCCATTTGCCTTTTTTTTTTTTTTTTTTTTTTACCAACTTTAGTTACTTGTTCACCAAAGAGAACATAAAATTTGACTGGCGGAGTGCGGTTGCCTATAAAATTCAAATCGTAGGAAATTGCATTCTTTCTAAAACTTGTGTCAACTCGGAAATCCTCATTGTGGTTCGTTTCCTGGGAAGAAAAGACCAAGCAGAATCCATGGCCGATTATGAAAATGGGCATCCAATTATACCAAGCAGTCCCTACCATACAGAAACCATCAGTAACAGCAAGGTCATGGAAGTCAATTGGCCACTAGTGCCACATGCAACCAAAAGGCAAGAAAACATTAAACAAACATACACAGACAAAGATAAAAACACAAGATTAAACGAAAGGTTAGCAAATAAAAAAAAAAAAAACAAAATCACACATGTTCACATCATACAAGTCATGAGTGGTGTATAAGTCATCCAATTGGGTGATTTCTACATCATCATCCATCCCTGGTAGAACCTGCTGCATGGCCAATTCTCATCATGGCTTATAGCGGTCATTATAGAGATTAGTGCCCTGGAGTAGGCAAGTTTTTCTGCATGCAAAGAACGCTCGGCAAGTTAGGCAGGGGTATAGAACACCAAAACATCTAAACGACCTTTAGGAATTAGCTTTGTGGGTGCATTATGATATGAACTCTTGGATAGAACTTGATTCAACTTGAATAGTTCCAGTCAATTTCTTCGCCTAGAAGACCGATTCAACTTTTCCAAAAGCAACATTTGGATGGAATTCTGGACCAAGAAATATTTGTTCTTTCGAAAGTTAAGCTGAGGACAAACCAAAACTTATTGTAGATACTGATTCTAGTTCGTGCATTTCAAAGCCCACCAATGTTAGCAGATTCCATTATAAAGAATGAAAACATGAACAACCAGCTAGTAGATGAATAAAAGACAAAAATAAATACCTTGAGAGAATCATTAGATTCATTTTCAATTTAGCGTTTTTATCCATGATAGCAATACCCATGCTGCTTTCTCCCATGAGGTGTCCAGCATCATATCATGTGCGATCCCTTGTATGCAAGTTGGTGACACGCCATAAAACTGGGCTGTTTCATCAAGGCCTTCTTTATCCTATAAAATTATATACTATTAATTACTGCCAAAAACAAAGCCTGATAACTCAAGTGTGATTGTACTCAAACGTCAATTTTATTAAAAACGAAATGTTTCCATCCAACACATTTAAGTGGAACAGGTGAATAGAAACTTCTGTACAGAAGCTATAGAATTTATTATTGCAGGCTGCAACTGAGTTATAATCAACCAAATGTGTAACTAATTACACTTCTTAACTAATCAAGACGCCTTTCTAGATTGATCAAGTAGTCTGCCATTTTCTTATGAATAGTCACTTCCTGTGATGCCATAGAATTTTATCAGATGAAGCAATGGGTCAATTCAAGGAGACAAGAGGCATTAGGCTTAGACTCGATCTGTTGCCCAATCTGGCCCATGTTTTTGAAGACACAAAGTGACTATCTCTCTCTCCCTCCCTCCCTCCCTCTCCCTCTTAGAGATTTATAAAACAGACCATCCAGTGCTGTCAGAGTGAATGATACACTGCAAAGGAAATAAATGGCTCTTGAGCAGGAGAAAAGTAAGTTTTCCAATCATGATTGCTCACAAGATTTCAAAAATTCAAATTTTGAGAAACAATGAAGAACTAGGAAACTTTACTTCCACAAAAAGATGAGTTCTCTAATATTGGATCACTGAGTTCACAAGAGTTACACTGGGGAACTGCATACCAGGAAGTCTGCATGGTGGTTATTTCTTATGTTAATTTGTGATAACTTGACAATAAGAACTGAAATTATAATCATGATACGCTGTAATTCAAGAATGAGGTAACAAAGAAACCGATACACACCACTATAAAGTCATCACTTGCTCCTATTATGAGCATTTTCACAAAATCTTTTGGCACTGATGGAGGTGGCAGTGATGAATTAAGCTTCCTCAAATCAAACAGTGGCATCCTTGAACTTTCCTTCATTAGCTCCTGATAACTGCAATAGAACAGTGCAAACTCAGAAGGTGACAGGATCATGAACTAGAAGATTTTTTGATACAACACAAGAAAACCATAACAAAAATCCATCACCCATTTGATTTTGTTTAGATATTTTTAATGGGAAAACAGAACATAGTCATTGTAGCAAAAAACATCATGCCTAAACCAATAGGCACATTTGTGAGATGATGTGCTTGTATAAAAATTTTCTACAATTAAAATCTCGTAAGTGCATCATGAACCATTATCAAGCCCCCTTAGTTGCCACAAGCGAAATGAGCCCACTATTATGAACCAGCCTAACCAATAAAGACAACTTCTATATCTTGAGGTTTGTCCAATAAGAGAATTTTTGGGGCCTAATTCAGGATCAATATAACCGGAACAGCAAAATGTCTCCCAGTGCATTACTAAAATGCTCTAATAACCTGCAAGAGGGAGCACTGTGTTCGGTTGTTTATTTAGATGTGAAATTCATCGGCCAGCCATCAAAATGCACTCAGGGCATGTATTTACAAGGGCTAATCAACTGTCCAAGTCAGAGTGAATGTATTAACCTCAACATCATGGGCGCAATGTTACAACAGTCCAATATTCCAAGTCAAAGGGACTATCAAATGGAAGATTAAAAATTCAGAGGTATCTCAACACACACATTGGCAAATTCAGATGGATAAAGTAGTCTATCGGTAGGAGAATTTTAGGCAGTGAGATAATCCATCATGGTGAATTATGTCTATTTGATTGAACAACAAATCTTTAGTTCCATTTTGCTCAAACTAGTTCATATTGTTCCATAAGAAACAAGCTCAAAAAGATAATTCGTAAGTTCCAAATTTGAAGTGGTTTAAGCATCAATATGACAGCTACTTCTCCCTTTCAAATTTTGGAGTTGTTTCTGTAGTTCCATGATTTCACACTAAACGAACATGAATTTCACAATGAAAATTCCACATTGAACCCAGTAGCATAACTATACTTGTAGTCCCATACTGAACAAAGCTTTTATGAGAGAGAGAGAGATGTTATAAACAAACCACTGGACAGTATGATCCTCCATTCCTGCTGAGAAAAATGTCTCCCTGCAGAGCGGCAACGAAGTAACAAAAGCTTTTGCAGCCAAGCTGAGTGTCACCTGGCAAGGAGTTTAGAAGTCAGTTACAAGATGAAACTAGTTGCAACCCCCTTAGAGACTTCTGATTTGTTCATTCCATCAGCTCAACATGCTAACTGAAAATGACTAGATGAGGAGAGCCATCACGTAAATAACAAATAGCTGAGTGACCAGACAAATCTTACCGTCTCACTGTGACAAAGATTGTCAATCGAATGTTTGCCACATTTTCGTACTTAACATCTGAAATTTTGATAATTAATTACTGACACAAAAATATTAAGATATGCGTATACTGGTAAGTCCCAATCCTAACCAACCTATACATTGACAGCAAGACAGCAACCCATGGGTGAAACCAATCAACCACTGCGGTTACAATCAGCCTCAAAGCCTCAAATTGTCTGGCAGCAACTAATCAAAGTGTTTGCACAGAAAGCTAGATTCTATCAGCATATTTCTTCGCACGAAAAATAATTATGCACTGTATTTCATCATCATTGTTGTCATCAGTTGTATCAGCAAAGATTGAAAGATGCTGGATGGAGATCCAAGCTGAGCAGCAGACCATGAGTTTGTTGACATTTGAAATAAAAAGTACCTTGAAAGCGGCCACAGGTTTTGACCATAGATATCGCCAAACTAATCCACTAAACAAAGTCAAGCAACACAAATCAGAGAGCATCATAAGATGAAAGAAAAGGCAAAGAAACACTTTCCAGGTGCTAACCTGTTCCCTGAAGGAGGTACAGAGCACACTAGCGCGGCTCCAGCAAGGGCAGGGTGCAAAGCTTTCATTCCTACATTCGAGGAGTAGTTCAATAGCGAATGCACTGGCTAGATGCAACATAAAAAAAAATATATATATAGCACAATGATAAAATTACCACAACCAAATGTTTCGTCTCTAAGGTGTCCGGAGACCATACTCGAGATATAATACTGCACTATGAGTCCTCCAAATGAATGCCCAACCAACACTGGTTCCATTCCTACTTCCGTCTCAATGAAATGAGCTACATCACTTGCATGGGTCTACTGGAGAATTTTGGAAAATGTTTGTAGGAGTAAAAACATAAGACGCTTATTAGAAGCAATCGTAAAGGTTCTGCTGATGGAGTGCATAACTGAAAATACCTGAAGAGTGCCAGCAGCAGGCCCGCTAGGGAGATCACTTTCACCCTGACCACAGGATATGTATCATGTTACGACCACTCATCTTTATGTGCATCCCCTAATTGTTATCTGCTATAATAGTTTATACATATGCAGTTCCATCGCAAGGTGTCTAATACATTTTTGTTGTCTAATAGTTTATATAATACAGTTCCATTGCATTTTGGAAACTTGTAAAGGAGGGATCTGTCGGTTCATGCAGGACATGTTCTTAATTCTATAAAACGATTAATAATATAATGCATAAGGGAAAAATATTACGTAAAAATGAAAATGAAGATATATCTTTTTTTTCAGAAAAATCAAATGTTAAATTTTTTTTTTTTTTTTTAAAAAAATGGATATCAAAAGCTTTAATGGCTAATGCACCTTTACTAGATGTTAATCGGCTCAAGCTTCAACATTTTTCAACGAATCTTTGATGAAATTTGTTAAACTCCAATGAGCTTCAATAAACTTTAATATAAAATATTAAACTTTTATAAACTTTAGTTAACTTCATCAATGAGAAAGTCACAGATTTAAATTGACTTCAACTTTAAACTTGAAACTAATCAACATAACCTAATAACAATAAGAGCAAGCCCGGGTGCGTGCATCTATATATACTTTTAAAAAAAAATTCCCCGTGAAAGTGGGGTCTAAGTGAGTAAGTATATCTACTTCACATATTAACTTTCATTATTTTCGGATGTGTATCTGAACTTTTTATGTTTAAAAATAGCTTTTGATGTTAAAATTACTTGAATCCTAAAAAAACTCTTGATTTTCGAAATTTAGAAAAAAATGCACATTCAAATATGGTAAAAATCAATATGTAAATTAAATATACTTAGGCACACATTTTCTTAAAAATTTATTTTCTAAAAAAAAATACGCTGGGTTAACAGGATTTCTGGATCACAATCCAATAACGATGGACAGTGAATCAGTGACTAGTGAGGGATAATAGACTTTAATACAAGCAAGTTAAAGCCTGCGCGCAGCAGAGATGGTCTTGGACGAACTTTAATGAACTTTGCGAAACATCGGAAAATAAATACGACAGAAAAGATGGCTTTGCCTTCGATGATCAGATTCGTTTGTAACGGTCGCGATTCCACACCCACAGACAGAGAGAGAGAGAGGGGCCAAAATCGGCAATCCGGTTGGAAAATTATTCTTTATTTTTAAAAATCAAAATAAAATAACAATAATAAATTATAGGACTTGGGCCGTATTGGTTCCAAGCGCGAAAAGACGTTGTATCCGTTGGAAGAATACAACTTGTTGCATTGGGACGCCTGTTAGACAAATTCGGCCCGTCAGGGACTAGGGCCCAGTTTCTATTAGGTGATTCGGGACAAGCAAAGGGTGGAAGCCCAATGAAAAGGAGGGACGGCTGTGGAAGAAAAGTCGCCATTTACTTCACCTGGCCCAGGAGACTGACGGCGTAGCAGTCGTGACCGTACTCGGAAAAGAAGGGCATCCAATGCTCGGCCCAGCACCAGGCCGCATGGAAGCTTCCGTGGACCAACACCAGCGGCGGCGGCGGCGGTGCTTTCTCTTCTTTCCCGCTCCTCCGCTTCTGCACTATCGCCTCCATGCTCAGACCCGAAGGCAGCTTGTGGAAAATCCGCGATTGCCCTGGCTTCAGCTCGTATCGGGCTCGCGTTTTCTCAGCCTGCCTCAGAGACATCCTCGGCGTTTTGGGAGACGCGGGATAAGAAATTGGAAGAACAGAGGACATGGCTGTCGCCAGATGGGGGAGAAACGGGCCTTGGATAGAGACTTTGTAAATCTGATTTCCCGATTTGCCCCTGTACTTGGGGAAAATATCATCTGGGGACTTCTGTTCTTCACATGCAAATATCCACAGGCAAGTGCAAAGATAACACAATCCATGATTCATAAACCCAGATATCTGCTTTTTTCTTTTTTATCTTTGATCGAGGGGAGAGAAAAAAAGAAAAAAAACAACAGACATCTGTTAGCTCTACTTGCCCTAGTTCTGCATTGAGATCCCACGAAGCAGATTGACCCAATTTTCAACATTGCCAAGTTTTCCTCGTAAAAATTTTAGAATCTTTTGTGAATGTTTTTTTATTGATATTTACTCCAGGAGGGAATTTATAGAATCCCTAATAAAGAATCTCAAATGAAGACTAGGGGTGCAAGTCAGTCCGGGTACCTCCAGGTAGGGGTGGAACCTACCCTTATCCATTTTTTAAAAACGTCTACCCTACTCTATTTTAGATCGGGTCGGTCCGGAGTCTACCCTATTCAATTTTTTCAAGTGCGGGTCGGTTCCAGTTCGGTTCCAAATCGGTTCCTACAAATGTCATGCATTCAAATCGGCTCTAAATACAGAAATACCATATTCTGAAAAGAATTTTCCAATGAAACAGAAATGTCAACAAGACTTATACACAATACACAATCTGTAAACTTAAATAATTGAAAAAACATATCAAGTTGGAGACATTGATACATGTAGAAATTTTCACAATTCGAGAATCATTTCCCAACTAAACTGAAGCAAGTGAAGCCCCCTTCAACAGATGATCAGCTGCCTGGCAGCATTCGGCTGTCACTCCCAGAAATGAGCCCAAGAGAGAATGCAGACTGTGCAATGTTAAAGATACCCAATAAGGGTAAGAGGGATGAATGGAGTGGAGGGGGTGTTTTGAGCCTGTTAGAAGCATATCAATCAAAATGGTTGCTTAGAAACCATGCCAAGCTCAAGGGAAGTGATTAGTAGGATATTGCACATCAGGTCTCCAACCAGAGTGGCGAAAATAAAAATCCCATCCAATGCAACAACAAGATTGAATCAATGAAAAAGCAATATAGAATGGAGCCGCTTCATTCTTCTTGGCAATTCTACTCCCATATGGATAGTTTACTGAAAGGGACTAGTAATTCTCAGGCTAAAGGTGATCCCATCAGTTGCATGAATGGAGTTATAGAGTCAGACCCACAGGCTTTGCCAAAGGAAGAAATGAATAATTCAGGACATGTTTTAAGGCATGGGATTGATTCTAGGAAGACTCAAGTTTGTAATGATGCTGATGTTGATGCGGTTGGACCTTTGCAGGAAAGAGCAAGGGTCCTGATGTGAGTGATAAGCACATGGAGCAACCTTTCAAGCTTAAGCAGAGCTCAAGCAGTGATGTGGCAAAGAGCATTAAATTGCTTGCCAGCTTGTTGGAGAGATTCCGGAGGAGTTGGGAGGTATGGGACAGCTAATTTACTTGGTGTTGGCCGGTAACAACCTCTCTGGTTCCCTTCGCGGCAGCATCTGTTCGAAATTGGAGCATTTGATTCTTTCCGACAATGAATTCATGGGCGAAATTCCATCCAAATTTGGAAAATGCCAAGCACTGAGGTAGCTCAATTTGGCTGATAATCATCGTCTCAACGAGACAATCCCCACCAAACTAAGCTAGCTCGTTAATCTCACAGATCTCTACCTCAAGAACAGCAGCTTCTTTGGATTTATTCCTCGGTCCTTCAGCAACCTCAGCAATCTCCAGACACTCACACTCTCTCACAACAACTTGCGCGGGAGTCTGCCGCAAGAGATTGGATTGCTGGGTTCGCTTGAATTGCTGCATGTTTTCGAAAATCAGCTATCTGGTGAAATCCTTGCCTCTATCGGAAACTGTTTGAGCTTGCAAGAGGTAGACTTTTTCGGGAATCAGTTCACCGGAAGCATTCCAGTGACTATATGGAGGCTCAAAAAGCTACGTTTCGTTGATTTCAGACAGAATGATCTCTATGGGGTTATTCCAGCCACGTTAGGGAACTGCAGGGAGCAGACGGTTCTTGATTTGGCAGACAATCGTCTCTCAGAGTGAGACGGAGCTTATTGCTGGCGGGGAGGGAGGGAGAGAGAGATCACCGAGCCTTATTGGTTGTTGTCGTGGAGGGGAGCTGTGCCGGCACCACTGCCCGATCTTCTGCCGCCCACTGCAACGATTTCTGTCGCAGAGGAGAAAGGAATTGGGGTCTATCGGTTCTTGCTAGAGTAGATCTGCCGCAAGAAAGAAGAGAAGATGGGGCAGTGGAATTTGAGCTCTTCGGCCCTGAAATTGCAGAGATGCGGTGGCTGTGCTGACTGCAATTGAATCTTCGGGCTGGAGTACGCTGGATATATATATATATATGAAATCCGGGTCAGTTCCGGGTACCCAAAACCGAAACCGACCCTTACCCGAAATTGAACGGATATTTCGCCCGAGGAACCGAACCGAACCTACCCTATTTAGGGTACCCAGCGAGTCGACCCGTGGGTACCTGGACCAAGTTGCACCCCTAATGAAGACTCTCAGACAGTAGAGGAAATTTTTCGGTAAATACCCTTACAGCGGGGAGAAATCTGTAAAATTTTCACGTCAAAAGAACCTCTAATGAAGACATAACATGCGGGAGTTGAACCCCAGGCAACCCCATGCGCAAACTGGGGTTACCACCACCCCTGTTTGTGAAATTGATGGATATCTTCTATTGTGTCTTTATAATGTTTTCGGTAATTGAAGCTCGTGTTGCTCATTTGATCTAGAAAAGAGAAGTGAAATTCGTTCACAACTGGTGCTGATTCATCACAACATTTCGGAATTATATATATTTGGCTAACTTCATCTCAATCAACTAGTAAATTTAGCGTATAAAGGTGATATTTCTTCCTGGTACTCTTCCCTTCCTGTCATAAAAGTATATAACTTCTATTATATCATTTTCTAATTTTTACAAAGAAGCTCGCATGTGGCTTACAGTGTGAAATATTTTCAAAATATTGAATTTAAATTTAATTAATGCTCTCAAACAACAAGTGTGTTACCACTTCATTAGTGAGTTTATTTTCTCTTATCAGTTACTAATCATGATCTCCTCAAATCTTATTTTTTCCAAAAAGTTAGTAGAAGTGTCTAAATTTTGTAATTGTCATAACAAAATTCTTAACGATGAATATCTAATTAGAAAACCTTTTTTTTTTTTGCAATTTTGGATGGAAATCTAGTTTAATTATGTTTAAATTACCTTTAACTAGATAACCATTATAAAATGTTTCCGCAAATTTAGAATAAGGGCTTTTTTTATGAGAAAGGAAACACCTTATCTCGAATCCCTAACCATCTGAAAGGGAGAAGGGATGGGATGATCCGAGAATTTCATTGCCTAAAAATTATCCATACAAATTTTTTCCTGTATAGCTTGGGGGTTTTACCCTACCAAACCTGTTGATCTACAAAAGAAACAGAAAGAAAGTCAGCTAAGGCATGTGAAACAACATTCCTTTGTCGTAGAACATGATGAGCAGTGACATGGTTAAAAAAAGAAAGAATAGACTTAATTTCTTCAATCACCAGACTAACAGGGGAGGAAATGGGGTCATCCATAGTTAGCAAGTTGACAAGGAGAAGCGAATAGGATTCGATTTGGAGTTTAGTCATGTTGAGCTCCTGTCCCCATGAAGCGCCTAGGAGAAAAGCATGTGCCTCAATGAGCAAAGGCTCCATTGAGCCACCTCGTCGCCATCCTTTCGCGGCAATAAAGGAACCCTTAGAATCCCAGATGACAACGGCAAAACCTATAGACGAATTCCGATGTTATATTCGAGCATCTACATTAAGTTTAAACACACCATCCGGTGATTTGGTCCATTTGGGAACGAGTGGCCGATCAAGCTTGCCTCCCTGGATGAGGGGAGTAGCCCTGCGGTATTGCTCCAGATAATCCTTGCACCATTCAAGAATATTAGATAAATCCGGTTTCGCCCCTTCAGCTCTTAATGCGTTTCGCAAGAACTAAATCCTCCAGCAGCAGATAATGAAGAAACCAAGGTCTTTAGACCTATAACTTAATGCAAGGGAAGTGACAGTATCCTGGACAATGGCCAGAGAAGAGATGCGCCTTGTAGCCCTTAAGCATATCCCCCTAGTAAGGTCACACTCTAAAAATAAATGGTTTGTATCCTCAAGCCCTGACCTGCAAAACAAGCACAAAGGATCAATATCAATGCCCCTACTCCGCAGATTCAGAAGGGTTGGGAGTCCATTCTTGAACAGCCTCCATCCAAAGATGAGGATCTTGTTGGGAAGTTTGGTTTGCCAGATTGCCTTATAGATGGGGAATTGAGGAGAGCAACAATGTCCCGAGCTGAGCACTCTGTAAGCCGAGTTGATAGTGTAGACCTCGTGAGGTTTGAACTTCCAAAAGATCTTATCTTCTTGTGCAGAAATGGGAAGGGGAATCTGATTGATGACACGCCACCCCTCGTCCCCCACAGCCGCCAGAATGCGATCTATAATCCATGAGTTTGAAGCTTCACATATAAAATAGCTCACATTCATGTTGTCCGGGATTGATGACGGAAGAGGCCCTGCCTTGGTAACCATGGAATCAAGCCACTCGTCCTTAAAGAATTGGACCTGCTTCCCGTTGCCAATCCGCCACTTGCACCCAAAGCAAACCGCATCTCTTGCCTTCAGAATGCTCTTCTATGTGAAAGAGTTAGATGGTTTTGCATGACAATTCCAAATGTCCTCATTCGGGAAGTATCTGGCTTTCATAACCTTATAGCACAATGAGCTAGTAACTGTAGTGAGACGCCAAACATTTTTTGCAAGGAGGGCATAATTGAATATATTTAGGTCCCGAAATTCAAGCTCACCAGAGAACTTTGTTTTGCACATCTCTTTCCATGCCACCCAACTCATTTTACGTTTATCGCCTTGTTCGCCCCACCAAAACTTGCTTAGTATCCCATTGAGTTACAACAGAAGGATTTTGGTAGGAGGAAAATACTCATCGTGTATGTCGGGAACGCTTGTGCCACCACCTTTATCAAAACTTCTTTGTCACCCCAAGAGAGTAGTCTTCCCTTCTACCCTTGAACTTTCCTCCACACCTTTTCTTTTAAACCCTTGAACATATTTCTTTTTATCCTTCCCAACCATGTAGGAAGACCTAGATAGTTCAAAAGCTCATGACCTGAGGCTCCCAAAAGAGAATTAATATCCCCCCGAGCACCCATGTCGGTGTTGGAACTAAAAAAGATGGATGTCTTATCAACATTTACCACATACCCCGATGATTAAAAATATTGGCGAAGAATAGCCAAAAAGTTGCTAATGTCCGGAGGTGAAGCCCATAAGAAGATAATGGCATCATCCGTAAACAATAAATGAGTGAGAGTAGGCCCCTAAGGGTTGATTTTGATTCCATGAATACACGAGTGAGCAACTGCATTGGAAATCACAGCAGAAAGCCCCTCGGCGCACAAAATGAATAAATAAGGGGAAAGCGGGTTTCCTTGCCTGAATCCTCTTTGAGGTTGAAAGTACCTCATTTTGAACCCATTGACATTCACCCAGAATGTCACAGAGGTAACATAATTCATTATCCAGTTAATCCAATCTGGGCAGAAATTCATTGCATCCATGATCTGTTGAAGGAACTTCCACTCAATCTGATCAAATGCCTTGGACATATCCAGCTTTATAGCCATTTCATTTCTTTTTCTTCCCTGTCTTCGCCGAAGATAATGTACGGCTTCACAGGCCACCAGCATATTGTCAATGATAAGTTGACTTGGAACAAAGGCACTCTGCTGCTCACTGATTCACTAGAAACTTTGCCAAAATCTTATATACCACATTGCAGAGACTAATAGGACAAAACTGGGACAAAGTTTGGGCCCCAGCCTTTTTTGGGATCAAAACCAATGTGGTAGAGTTCATTGAACGCAGTTGGGTAGCCTGATATGTGGGGTTGGACTCCTCCATGAACCTTTTACACCAAAGAAAGATCTCCTGACCCACCGTGTTCCAATGTTTTTGGAAGAAACCGGCAGACATCTCATCAGGTTCCAGGGCTTTTGTAGGGCTCATCGCTTTCACTGCATTTGCCACTTCCTCAAAAACCATAGGCTTGGTGAGAGTATGTCTTTGTTGAGTAGAAATTCTCTGGGAAATCAAACTTTGAACCCAAGATGCATCCAAGGGCCTTGAGGAGGAGAAGACCTTCTGGAAATGATCCAATGCTAGGTCTTGCATTTGGTCTCGATTATGCACCCACTTACCGTTTTGGTCTTGAAGAGCCTCGATGGAGTTGGACCACCTTCGGTTCGATGCCATATGGTGAAAAAAACCAGTGTTTTTATCCCCCGCATGAAGCCAATGAGTTTTTGCACGCTGCCGCCATAATTGTTCTTTATCATGAAGTAAGAGATTTATTCTAATTTTATCCTTTGTATTTCCTCATCCCTCTGATCAGTGGATCTCTTAATCATAAGAGAATTTAATTCCATTTGATTTCAATTGATAGTCTGCTGTAAATTTCTCCTCCTTTTCCTATTCCACCTATTAGCGCCTTACTGCATTCCATGATCTTCCATCCCAGGAGGTCTGTAGGGGGCACATCAGTGGTAGGGATCGAATCCCAAATTTGATTTACAATGTAGTGTGTTTCCTTATCTCTAGCCTAGAAAAGTTCATATCGAAATTCCTTTGAGGGTCTTCACTTGCTCCGCCTCGAATCCAACATCAATATTAAAGGGCTATGGTCCGATGTGACCACAGATAAGTGAAGGAGTTTGGCAAAAAAATAAAGTGATAGCCAATCAGGCATCGCTAACCCCCTGTCCAACCGAGCTTCCACAAGTTGAGGTCCCCTGCGATTATTTCTCCAAGTCATCAGATGGCCAACAAATCCCAAGTCCATAAGATTGCAACTATCCAAGGCATTATAAAATAGATCCATCTGGACCTGAGATCGCTTCCTTTGACTAATATATTCAGTGGGTCCCATGACTTCGTTAAAATCCCCCAAGATGAGCCACTTTGCTCTTGGTCCGCCCTTCAGATGCTCCAACATTTGCCAACTTTGATACCAATTTTGTGTTACCGGATGGCCATAAAAGCTTGTGAAAAGTCATCCCAAAAAATCCACTTGGATATGGTGAACAGAGTAGCTCAGAATATTAACTGGTTAAGAGTTATTCTACAGGAGAGCTAAACCACCACTTCTGACAACCGAGTCCACCACAAAACAACAGTCAAAATTTAGCTTCCGTCTAAGTCCCTCCATTTCCTTTGCTGTGCGTTTTGTTTTACTTAGGAAGACGAGGGTGGGATCTTGTTTCCTGACCAAGTCGAGGAGGCATCGGATTACACGCGGGTTCCCAAGCCCACGACAATTCTATGCTAGGATAGCCATGTTACCTGAGGTGGGACTGAGGTTGTCCTTCAACCTCCACCTCCTCCAAACTGCATGATGCACCAGATTTCAACCGCTTCATGCTTTGCTGTTGCCCCCCAAAATCACCACACAGTCCCCTTTTACTGTTTGCTTCCAAGTTGCCACACAGTCCCCTTTTACTATTATCGTCCGATTGACACCCCACCACCATACCCCTTGCTAGCCTTTTCCATCTTTCTTTTGGTTTTATAGCAACCGCATGCTCAAATTCTGCACAAGTTAAGTTGGGGCCTGACCAGGATGGGCTTTGATGTTTCCTTTTGGATTTACGTTATGTACGTATAAAAGTGCTGTACAGATACACTTATTCGAGGTGTTTAGCCAGACTTAAAATTTGGAGCTCGAGTACTATTGGGGTGGATGACTGGCGGAAAAATAGTGTAAGACTTGAATGAGCACAATTCTGTATTATTTATTCGGCTCGCCGAACAGGAACCGTCTCAGTGGCAAGCTGCATTTCGCCGCGAGGGCGCGACGCAGCTTCGAATGATGACGGGCACACAAAAAAAAAAAAAAAATCGGACGGTATCCGTGGTGTGCTTCAGTGCTTCTCCCCGCTGTTGTTGGGAGCGTGGGAGCGTCCATTGGTGGATAATTTGTAAAGAAAAATTTAAAGATGTATGTAGAATAGTGTGTAGAAAATCGTAAAATATTGTGATAACTATTGAGAAAATATAATAGATCTGAATACATATCAAAGGAAAAAATGCTTTTCCTCGAAAGCCCTTTAACAAAAATGTAGACGACCCACGAATATTCATGTGTAATTGTGTATCATACATTACTGCTAATGAATAGTAGGCATAAAAATCCACAGTTGGCCTATCAGAAAAAAACCGCAGTTGGCTCTTATACATAAAGAATAGACATATCCAGCTCTGCCCATGCTGGCAATCTTGCTAGGATACCAAATGCATCATGTACGGGAGAATTCATTCATTTATTCTCTAAATACATCCTATTTTGTCCTACTTCAATTAGATTCTGTGTTTACCAGACCTAGATACTGTGCAATTTAATTCCAAAAATGAGAGGGCTATAAAGTGGTAAAGAAACTCAATGATCTACTCCAAGGCATTAGAAGTACCGAAATTGATGTCTTTCCAAAACTGAGTTAAGAGCCATATGAGAAGTTCACCGCCACCGTTACAGAAAACGGGTGGACTTCCGAACCATGCACATGGCACTGTTGCATGGCAAACTAATGATCCAATTTATGGGAAACCAAATTCTACTTTAGCTTTATGGAAAAAGAAATGCGTTTGTCTACCGCTTGTTCGAAGTCTATGTTGTTTATAGCATAGCCAACTAATTAAAAGAAAAGGAAAATCCATGTGCAATTGCTAAAAAATAATGCCACTGTTGAAAAAGTTGAACCAAAAATAAGAAGATCTGGCTCCAATTTAGTGCATAACTTTGGTGGATCTTATCATTTTATTTAAGAGACATTTTCACCACCAAGCTGGTTTAGTTAAGAGCGACTAGGCAACATCATGTAATCATGTAAGTTTTACTCCCAAATAAATAAGATAATTTTTTTGATGGACTCTATCATTTCACTAATATAACATATTTTCTTTATATTTATATATATATTCAATTTATATTTTTTGTCTAATTATTTTGGTGGTTTATGTAGCATGTTTTTCCGTTAAAGGAATGTTTCACTTCAGAGATTCTCACAAAACCTCTTCCAAGAGTCCATTATGATCATGAAATTATCAAAATTCAATTATTCATATTGTTTAAGTCATTTATTTGATCGTAAGATCAAAAATTATTTTAATTCACGTTCTAAGAGAGGTGAATCTACTTAAATTACAAAAAACAAAATGCAAAGTTTCATTCACATATACATTAGAACGTTCTGAGAATTTTCAGAATTATTCATCTATAAAAATAAAAATATTTCAGAGATTTTAAATGTTAGTTTATTGAACTGTTAAATTTACAACTCTAAAATAATCGATACATAATTAAGAAATTTTATTACTTTGATTTTTAAACATTTATTAAATAGGGATGATGAACATCATCAAGTTGCATAAAATTCAATTTACTAGCTAGCTAAACAAATACTTGCAAATATTTTACATCATCATGAGTTGAACCCGTTTCAATTTGCTGGAGGTGGAACCCATTAAAGAACATTAAGTACAATTTTTTTTTTTTTATCATTGTGTGCAATGTCTGAAGTAAAGAACTAAAGGCACTAAAATAGATGGTGATAAAAAATAATTTAAAGCGGAATCATTAATCAATGGTAATAAAATTAAAGAAAGTTCACAAAGCCGGCTTGGACTTGAGCCCGTAAACTGTACAGATTAACCAAAAAATTATATATTTGATAGAGGCTTGTTTCTATGTAACTAAGGTACACAGAAGTGGTTCCATATAGTTCATTTAAAATTTAGTTTCCAATATTTTATACAAAATTTAATTCATCATTATATTTAACGATTATTTATTTAGCTTTGAACCAAATTTTATCCAAATCAAATATATACATATGCCACTTTTACTCAAAAATAGCTATATTTATATGTAAATTAGAAAAAATACTTAAATTTATTCACATGTATATTAGAATATAACAGTATCTTTTAGAATCATTTAGCCACATAGAAATAATATTTTATACAATTTAAATATTGAAAATAAACCTTAAAATTGATATTTTAACATTAAATTACTTTACTATGTTAATTTTATACATTTGTATATGAGGCCTATGTACAGTGTTATTAGACAAGGGAATAAGTTGTTAAGATATTATAATTAATGTTAAATATAATAAATGAAATAGAGTTTGTATCAACTATTAAAATATTCAAAATAGAAAAAATTACCTAGGATACAGATTTCACAGAAGAATTCTTGGATTGGTTGGAAGCTATAAAATAAGTTAAAGAACTAGAGAAAGGCAAAAAGACACCATTAATGGTTTTTAAAAAAATACTAAAGTGTTAAAGCTTACCGACAACATCATTCGTATATGATCAACAACATTGATGAAATAAAATACATTAAGCTGAACCGCATATATTTAAAGGTAAAAAAATAAATTTAAAAAAAAAAAACTTGCGTCCATGATAACGGTTCCATGGTCTCGCTGATCTCATTTTCATCCTTCTACATTCTTTTTTTGAAATTTTTTTTTCTTTTACCCTCAATATTTATTTCTATTTCTATTATTATTGCCTGTAACATTTTACAAATTCCTCTTATACTTATAAAATCTAATCTAAATTTCTTTCATACTCACCCACCAAAATAACTGTTGTATACCCCATTAAAAAAATAATTTTATCCTTCTAAAATTTCTCTAATTGAAACGATTACACCCTAGTATGACATTTGAATCATTTAATGTCATAAACTAATGATTTGCATCATCAATTGAGTCATATTATAAATCATTTCAATTAGAAAATTTTGTAGAGACTAAATTGTTTTTCAATGGATAAATAACAACTAGGCTGACTATATTAGTATGAAAGAAAGTTATGATGAAATATAAAATGTTATGAATATAAAAGAGATTTGTAAAGTATTATATGTATATTAGGAATTAGAGGTAAATGTTATAGATATATGGGCGTTTGTTTACCCATAAAATTTTTTATTTTTTTTAATTATCCTATTTTTAATTATTTATTTATTTCTTCCTGTAAAACTACTTTACTTTTCAATTATTATTACACAAACTACCTATACATCTGACATACCTATTTTAATTTTATTATATTTACTAATCATCATTATTCATATCATATCATTTCATTTTCTTCGATTATATAAGCTTTTATACCAAAAATTTTCATAAAAAATTTTATTATTTTCATAAAAAAATTTATTATTTTCCCAATGCACCCATAAAAGAAAAAATCTTCATTTTCCCTAGTATATTTGTGTACATATTCTCCTACCTAATATGTTCTATCTTCTAGTTGTTGGACTGAAAAGAGAATTGATCCACTACAATGAAAATTAAAATGTTCAATAAAAGAAATAAATTTCAAGAGTGAGCTATTTCGAGATTCTGCTTCTATACAACTATGTCACATAAGAGCAGTTCTATATAATCACCTCAATTTTTAATATATTGATAATTTATACATACTTCAATCCATTTATTATTTTTCACATCGCTTTTTTAGTTAAGAAACCAATTTCATCTAAATTAAGCATGTACACAGGCCATATTTGTTTAAAGTAAATATATTTGTACATAAATTAGGAAAAAATAATTATATCTATTCGCACATATATTAAAATGTAATAATATTTTATAAAATTATTTATCCACATAGTAGTGATATTTTAGATAATTTTGATGTTGAAGATTCTACTTAAAATTTGATATTTAATATTAAATTATTTTTATTTTGTTGATTTTATACATTTATATATGAGGCTCATATATAGCGATATTAAAAAAGTTTACATAATGATATAAATAATAATAAATAAAATAGATAAAGTAGGTTTTTCATCCATTCTCAAGAGTTGAAACATCAAAAAGATGACTTTCATAACAGCCGAGCCCAGCTGGTTTGAGCGCACTTGATTTGGACTGTGGAAGTGGACTGCCACAATTTCACGTTGGAATGTCACAATCATTGTCAAATAGGGATGATCTACCACCAGAGCCTAGCATCCCAAAATTCTCAGGAAACGTCAAAACAAATCCATGCAGTTTTAAATGCAAGGAGGATAATAAAAGCCTCCAGATGATAGTAAAAGCCTAGATTTCAAGACCCATCCTACCAGATTACCCTTTTTCTTTTTCTACGCTGTGGATTTTGACCTTGATATCTTAGCCCTTTCAGAAACCAATTTATGGTAATATGACAAACGCACACTCTCCAATTGCTATTTCAAGTCTGAACATGCGCATGTATGGCCCATAACTTGTTTCTTTCAGTCTTCTTTTGGCTCTTAAGTGCCAAAACTTCGCTGCTCTGATAGATGATGATGATTCATGCAAAGCTTTCCAAATTTTGCAGATTTTGCGCCTATAACTGATCCATTACGCTTCAAAACATTAACAACTTTGTGGAGCATAACTTAGAAGAAAAAGGAGAATAAAACATAAATTGAATGAATTTACGACCGGCTTTGAACCTTTGATACCCAATTAGAAAAGTTGAATTTTGATTCAGAATGAAGTCGAGAAAAAAGAAAATCTCGGATACAACGCGCTTTCTAATTCAAATATGTAGAGCATGCCACCAACCGAGGCTAGCTTGGTTGGTCGCCAGCTGCGGCGCGGACAGCCGTAGCTGCGGCTGGCGGGGGATCGAATCCCCGGATAGGCGTGAGAGCGTGGTCTCTCAGGTGGAAAGTGTGGGAGCAGGTGGTCTCCCAGGTGGAAAGTGTGGGAGCAAGGTGGTCTCCCAGGTGGCTGTTGAAAGCTGTGTCTTCCAGATTTCTTTGGGACGTTATGTGTTCCCAGATTTGTAAGAATGTCTCAGATCTTCAAGTATAATATGTGTTGAGATACATGTAATTAGATACCAATCAAAAAAAAATATGTAGAGCATGCCTTATAATAAATGAGGAACATATTTTAAAAATTGAATGAGCATAGGACCGGCTCAAATGGTACACTTGATATTGCGTTTTAACAGGGCTTACACGCTTATTTACACCTTTCCACGATCAATTGAAAGAAATGTTTCAATCAGGAGATTTTTTTTTTTTTTTTTTTTTAAGATTTTTACCCATACCGGCTCCCATCCATCCCCAATTTGGAGACAGATATGCTGAGGTGTGAGAAAAGAGAAAATCATTCTAAATAAAAAGAGTCATATAAAGAGAACTTAAAATATAATTAGAACTCATAATACAATTAGGAGTAGAAGGTACTTACATCTACAAACTCCTCTCAACTTGGTTTGATAAAGCATGTTTAGTAAGTTATGGGTTATTTGATTTGTAGTTCTTAGGATCTGAAAGAAAAATATCTACTCAAATCATTTTCCACAGTTCTGAATTTTATCCATCGCATGTCGTAGGTTGGAGATGATGTGTTCCTTTCCTTCTTGTAAACTAACTAATCAACACTGCTGAATCACTTTCGATTTCAGCCCTTCTTATACTCATATCCTTCAACCAGTTTAGACACATGGATATAGTACAAGCTTTTATCCATAAGAGTTTATACATGCCTGGTTTCTTCCAGCATTTGGTGGCAATAAAAGTGTCATTGGTATCTCTCAGCACTCCTCCAAATTCCATAAAAGATATCTTAAGTTTGCAAGCACCATCCATATTGAGTTTAATCCTTTCCACAGCAAAGCACGTAGCACAGCCTTTTTTTTTTTTTTTTAAATAACTATTTTATAGTGTGAATCATCAGCAGCGCAAGATATCGTTTTGCAATAAGAGCTCAACGAATTTCTCCTAAACAAAAGTTACTTAGCATATGGTAATATATGAAATAAGTTCAATTCTAATTGAAATAACTAACTAATTTAAGAAACTTCTCTAATATATATATGACTTAGAGATAAGTCATCACTAAGCAATTTTGGACTTATATCCATACTAAAAAGTTTACATTTGCGAACATTATTTAAGAAGAGTTGCAATATTCTTAACCATCAAATCTTTCCTTCTGATCGAATGCATGGTTTGCCACGATCCTTAACACCGAATTCGATACAAATGACTGCTCAATCCATCCTATCTTTTTCTTTTTCCGAGAGAAAAACAATCCATCCTATCTTTGAATTCTTGATCATGTGGACACTATACGGCCACGAAGTACTGATCCCATCTGATCGGTGTATATCATGCAGTGCAGCAGCGGTCCCCATCTCTGACAAGCATATAATCCAAAATCAGGGCAGTTGCAGTTGGTTGCTACAGAGAATTTCAGTGCAACTGGATGCACATGATCATTCTCCTGGCCCCGATGACATGTCTTTCATTCCAATTTTCATCATGTGAGGTGTAGGACCATGAATGCCCCATTGATTGCTTGTCCTACGGCGCGGATCAGCCCTATTAGCGCACGGGTAACAATGTTTGTTATGTAATTTAGCCCCAACTAAATCTAATTTAAATTATTTTTTATTATTGTATTTGCAACTCATGGAAAAGTATATTACACAAGCTGTCTCCGTAAACGGGAGACAAATGCTCCTCTTTCAATTTGAATTCGGATTAAATAACCCAGAGGTTAGAATATCATCTAGTTAGGCTTTGCACTTATAATAATTAAATTTTTTTAGTTATGGATGTGTTTAAAAAGTGTTCGTATAAAAAAATTTAAAATAAAAAAATAATATGATATTATCAAGATTAACGGTGAGTAGTAAACATATCCAAAGTTAGAGAAATTTGCAGCTCAGTTCACCGAAGAAACCCGGGTGTGTTTGGGCATCCGCGCGCGCATGGATATGAAGACTTGGAAGCGTGTACAGTCGGGACAGGAGGGATGCGGGCTTTGACCGAGCCATAC
>JAXCLR010000073.1:10080769-10099139 GCA_035584095.1 Annona squamosa
TTCCATAACGGTGCCTAATAAAACAAAATAAATAAAACGGCGCCGAAACGGGCCGAATACTGCGCCGAATGACGACGGCTATTACAGAGATGCTAATAGCTAAGGGGACATTTGGTATACTAAAAAATTATAAAATTATGGGAACTAGTGAGAATTAAAAAAAAAATATTTCGATAAACATGTGATTAATAGGAAATAATAAAAGTATAATTAGAATAAATAGGTTTGTGGTACATAATTTACATAAAACAAGGGTTGAAATGTAAGGATAAATATGAAAAAAATAACATAATTTATGAAGTAATTATTAACCTTGCAAAACGAAATCCCACCATTTACCCTATTTCCCACACGTGCCCATTCCCAGATGTGGCCACGGCATCCATGGTGCATCCAACGGTTGTCAGTAGTAAGAGAATTTTGTAGCCGGCAAGAGAACATTAACTCTTCTATTGATAATTGTGCCTAGCATCAGTAATGATTCCAAATCTGCGGTTTCTCAATCTGGACATGTTATCTTCTATTATTGCAGCAATATGATTAGTCTTGAAACAAATCATTTTAAAAGGTTACTAATGACATATATTCCAAAAAGTTAAAAGTTATAAACACACCACTATTAACACTTCCATCCAATCATCTCAAGGTTGGAAGCAGCAATTCCAGAGGAAGATGAAGTGGGCCACTCCAGTTTTAATAATTCTTCCTTAACCATCCACTTCATTCCAGACAAATGGTAGGGATTATTCGACTTATTTTGTTCTACACTAACAGCACACCAGTCAAAAACCATACATGAATTTGCT
This sequence comes from Annona squamosa, assembly GCA_035584095.1. Taxonomy (NCBI): domain Eukaryota; kingdom Viridiplantae; phylum Streptophyta; class Magnoliopsida; order Magnoliales; family Annonaceae; genus Annona; species Annona squamosa. Next base: position 10,081,576 of record JAXCLR010000073.1, read on the forward strand.
ATCCGAATGGAAGTCCCAAAAATGATCTAATTTCTCATTCAGGCCTATTTTGGCCGTGCATTTTAATATGTTTATAATACCTCGGATTAAGTAAATACTCTTTGGCCTAAAAATGAAAATATTTAATAATGAAATAATGAATTTGTTAGCCTAGACTAACAAATTCATCTATTGGCCCTGACTTTTTATATATAAATTTTAAAAGTCAACAAATTTTTTAGATTATTTAAGTTATTTTCACCCAAAAAGTTGATTTTTGAAATTTAGAAAATAAATATATCAACTATCTAAAAATTGTAAAACTTGATATGCATATTAAATCTGCTTGAAATATTTTTATCAAAAATTTAAAAGATATACCTACAGGCTCCGCTATCAGATGAATTTATTAGCACAAACTAACAAAATTAGACCCCTTTATCAATTTCGAACATAAATCGGTTTAAGCTTTGTTTCTCATGGATACTTGCAAAATAATTTCATTAGATTAATGCTTCTGGGTCTAGCCATATACTTAAAGATTTTCGCATATTTGACCCTTTAAGTTTGAAAAATAGCTCATTAAAGCTCATGGTTTAAACGTTGGCATATGTAACCGTGAGGGTTCATTCGTCGTCAAATGGAATCGTGTAACATTAGGAAATGACGAAATTGGCCTCGTTCTACTGCAAAAAGAAATCAAATACTAAACAGGCTGCTCATGGGCCACCTAGTAAGAGATCCGTGATGTTTTGTATAATCCATGACAATTTAATTCAACTATTAGATTTTAGTGACCTGAATGTTTAGTTTAGATGAATTTAAAAATAAAAAATCAAAGTGAGTAAAAAGTTAGCTAATAAAATAATTTAGACAATCTTTATGAATGTGTAGTTTAGATGAATTTTGGAAATAAAAAATCAAAGTGAGTATAAATTTAATTAATAAAATATTTTGGATAATTTTCGTTTTGCACAAACCTATTAAAGTGGGGCCCTGCAGATATATCACATCAAATTTTTAAAAAGGAAGTGGGTGACCTAATGGCAAGAATCACTATACTATCATTTTACATATGTATTTAGATAACCATCTTGCCTATCTTTTCATAATATTCACCTCCTGCATGTGGCCAAAAAAAATAATATACAACATAAAGTAAGAGTAAAATATGTATCCAGATATAGTGCACTCGGGTGCTTTAACCCGTTTTTTAATTCTTTTATACGACTATTAATTTAAGTGTGTTTAACACATGTATTAATTTTTACCATTTTTAGATTATTTTAGATATTTATTTTTTATTTTTGAAAATCAGTGACATTTAAGTTATTTTAAATCGCGTGAAATACCACTGATTTTCAAAAATAAAAAATAATTACCCAAAGTATTTCAAAATTGGTACAAATTAATACACACGATAAATATATTAGATTAACAGTTTTATGAAAAAAAATTTAAAAAAATAAAAAGAAATGGGTTAAGTGCACCGAGGCTAAGTGCACTCGGGTGCAGTATACCAAGATCCGTAAAATACAAAGAAAAAAAATGAAAAAATTTATTGTCAAAACAATAATAGATTAACATTATGCCTTTTAGGTTCATATTTCCAATCCTACTAAAATCGGAAGGTTAAATTTACTAAAATTTAAGCATCAAGTTCTAATAAGCTATTTTAAATAGCAAGCTTATAGAGTTAAATTCATGAAAACCTAGTATACTTGTGATAAATTTCTTTAACATACAGTTTAAATGAAGTGGATCTAGCGTGTTAAAAAACTATCATCCTTAAAAGTTGTCTTGCATTCTAATAAGTGTCTAAATTAGGTGAAGCCTCCTAACCTATCTTTCATAATCTTAAACAACAATGGGTTAAAATTTTTTATCTGAATTCAAAAATAAGGTTAAAATGTCACTCCTCTATCTATTTCCTAATCCGCCCATTTAAATTTATTTGCTAAAAATTATAAACATATTTTTATCTTTTTCTCATTTTTTTCAAAACTTTTAAATTATATGTGATCAATTATATTCTAATTTAATTTTCAAAATAATATATTAATATGTGAGTTTTATGTTAATGAGATTTTAGTTTAAATAAGCATTTAAAATAAAAAAATTATTAATTTGACCAAAATCGTTAACTTGAATTGCAAGCTTAAGACCAATCCAAACTTGACCCTATCTTAAGAAATATCATATAATACTTAGGTTGACCCTGTTGTGACTCGGAATGATAAAAAAGGCTAGGGGTATTAAGAAATTTTAATATAAAAAATATTGAATTTAGAAATTAAAAATATATACGTATTCAAAGATTTTAAAACTTAATATGTGAATTAAGTATAGTTGAGTTCTTTCATACAAAATAAAAAAATTTAAAAACGAAATTTTAGAACAGCCGATTTTACAATAAATTTTGAATAGCTGGTGATATGTTTAGCGTATTTTAGTTTCGGAAGTAAAAAATGTGACCAAAATTGACAATTATTCTATGACAATGAGATCCATTTAAGCATTTATTTATGTCAAAAAATTTTATTTCATGTTAATAGCATATACTAGAAACGTGCACATTTTTCATATCAAATCCATGGACGATATCTGACCTTGACCAGAAATTAATGTTACATATTTTAACTTTGAATACATATTATATTATATACATATATAAAGATGACCAGTAGGATGGAATAGTCATGCCTAAATATGATGGATATATTTAATTTGCGTGGAAAGCTAAATCGCTTACACCGCGCACAAACGTGGGCTGGTGGATTTTGGGGGAGGATATAAAATGAAGACATACATATGATGACGTCGCTTTATAAAATTAAATAAATAAAATAAAAATAGATCACTTTTAAATATGAAGAATAAAAGAAAACCTAATAGAAATAATAATAAAATTAAACATAAATTCAAATAATAGATAAGAATTTTTGTTTCCTTCTCACCCCACGCAGCAACAAACGATCCAATTCCCGGAATCTCCTTTGGCAGTTCTTGTTAACCTGTTTAGTCATTGACTCCATGGTGCACCGCTACGGAACTGCAGCGTGCCCTCCTTTCGAGACAAAATACTCTAGCGGATGAATTTTTCCAGCGTTTTCATCAATCGAATAACCATATAAATTTTTTTTTAAAAGTTAAAAAATTATTAAAGTCCTAATTGAAGATAAAGAAAGAGTGTACAATAATCTTACATTTCTCATTATTATCTTACCCATTCAACTTTCTTTTATACTGGTAATAAAATTCTTGTAACAACCTTGCTTTGTTTGGTTTCTCTAAATACATTTTTTTGGCATCCAAACAAACCTACTTAAGCAGTTAAATATTAATATTATTTTATTGTTCAGGCACCTTAAATATCTAATCATAGTGTTTAACTAACTAAGATAAATAGAAAAAAGTATTTTATTCTCTAGATAAAAAGTCAGCTAATATGATAATTTAAATCAATTTTACTTAATGACATAGGCATTTTAATTCTTATCAAATTGCGCAGCAATCCTTGTCCTTGTTATAGTATATCTAGGTTTCAAATCTTATTTGGAAAGCCTGTATTCTACTTTGAGTAATATACTTTAATAACGTTGTTAAAATCATCGAGTAAAGATCAAAAAAATAAATATATATTTTTTATAATTTATTTAGTTCATTTTAAAAAATTCATTTAAAATATTTTTTCATACACTTATTTACATAATTATATTTAACATATAAACTAAATTTTGACCTTTTTGGACATGTGCATATATTTTTTTGAAAATTTTACACATAAGATTACTTTAGCTATTTTAAAATACTCTTATGTTTAAAAATTTCAAAAAATTTATATAAACATATAAGAAAATGGTAGAACTCAGTTTATATATTAAATATATTTATATTAATAAATTTATAAAAAATATTATTTTAAATTAATTTTTTAAGATAAACATTTACTTAGTACGAGCTAATATGGTCATTTTAAAATAAAAAAAATTCTTATCCACCTGACGTCCCCCAGAGTACTAAAAACCTCCGCCGTTCCAACTCCCAGCTCCCCAAGCATCTGACTTTCGAATGACTCTGGAACGATCGATCACAATCTAAATCCACAGAATTCATTTTAGTAGCCTGGAAGGCAGTTTTTGGAATACCCAAATTCAAAACCGGATTAATTCGCTGAAGTGAAGGAGTGTGTTCTGCTTCTGCTAAAGAAAAAGAGAAGGGATGGCAGAGGAAATGGCTAGCAGGAGGAAGAAGCAGGTGATGGTGGCAATAGACGAGAGGGAATGCAGCCACTACGCTCTCAAATGGACTCTTGAGAAGCTCCGTGATCGCGTAGAGGTTTCCCCGCCTCTCATTTTGTTCACCGTTCAGTCCATCGCATTCCACAAGTACATCTCTGCTGCTGCATATGGCGCTTCCGGTACCTTCCTCTTCTATATGCGATTAATACAACCGTGATTTCATCAGCAGATGCTTGATTTACGTATTGTTTGTGGTTTTTTTTTCCTTTTCTGAATTGGATGCCGTTTGTTTTCCATACAGTTTTGTGGGTTCCTTGAAATTTTTGCTAAATTATGAGGGATATAATTGATATGATTGTCTATTTTTCTCAGAATCAGATTGTTTGGAATTAGGATCATTGATTTAACCAACATGTCTGAATCACGTTCACAGGTGTTTTTGGAGGGGGATGGGATGGAGTTTTTACAAACCACCGCGGCATGGCCCTTCCCTTTACAAATTTTTATGTTTCTTAAATTTTTTGATATATTTCTGTAAGTAGAAAACTGACATTTTGTTTATTTACAGCATTAATAGCCAATGCCAATTAAATTTTCAGGTGATCAATTAAAGAGTTCTTATTTTCTCTAAATCTTTAATTGACTGTGTTTCCCCTTTGTTTTTTTTTTTTTTTTTTTTTTTTTTTTTTTTTTTTTTTTTTGGGAGCTGAATCCTCATGTTGAGAGGAAAGACATGCTGAAATGATTGAAAGCGCTGATGCAAAATCATAATTTCTTATTCTGGACTAAAAAGGATCAAATACAGACATTTCGAACGATCGACTTAAATACAGCTGCAATATACTTTTGTAAAACTGTCTTAACTGTTGCATTTGATAATTGATATCATGTACTTCATTCAATTGTTGCCCACAGATCAATTTTGACAGAAGCTTTCTTTTTCAAAGGTTCATATTTCACATATCTAGCATATATTTTTCAGAGATTCCATGTAGTTAAAAGGATGGCTCACTTTTGTTATCTTTTCAAATACAGCTATGGAATTGATAATGTCTGTTCAAGAACATCAGAAGAAGATGACATTTGCTCTCCTGGAACGAGCCAAGGAGATATGTTCTAACCATGGAGTATGACTAATTTGCTTGAAAAACACATCTCCTCTTTCTTTTCCTTTCAATTATTTATTTCTTATCTGCATTTTTCCTTTTTGGGCTGCTTTGGATTTTCAAGTAGCATCTGAGATTTGATGCTCCTCGTGTTCTAAATAGCAAAAGATGTCTTACTGGAATCGACTGCTTTCTCTGAATCATAAATTTCATTTATTTCTTTTCACTCGAATTCAGAACAATAGAGTAGATGGATTTGCAGTCTTTGCATATTATATTATGTAAGAGGACTCTACTTCTTTCAACTGAGCTAGTGCAAAGACATTTAGCTTATTGTTTAGAACTTTAGAAAAACTTGAATTTGTTAACAAGCCTGCTACAACTTAATTTTATGTGGACTGATAAAATCGAGCAATCAACGCATAGATTTTGGAAAAATAGGATATCCACGAATTCAAGAATCTGAACATAGCCATCCAAGACAATAGAAAATCAATGGCAGTATGGCAACCGTTTATTTATTTTTTGAGAAAAATAGTTGGGGGTTCTAGCAACCTCTCTACATCCTGCTAGTCTGCCACCATATAGTTTGGAGTAAAAAATAATTAACAGATAAGTATCATGCTAACAACCATTAATTTCTACCAGCACGATTCTGATTAACCATGTTTTGCATCAGAAAATGCATTCATGATGCATACACAGGCCTTGCCAATTCTAATAAGATGCATAATTGCCTGATTACAGGTTGCCGTAGAGACGGTTACAGAAGTCGGAGACCCAAGAGAAGTGATATGTGAAGCTGCTGAGAAGTTGGATGTTGATTTGTTGATTTTGGGTTGTGATGGTCGCACTGCTCTACAGAGGTATGCCAATTTACCTGCTTGCCTAACTATCTAGAAGACGGTCTTCATTTCATTTCAATTCTATATTTCATATTTTCCCACTAAAACCGTGTGATGAAATAGGGCTTTTCTTGGGAGTGTGAGCAACTACTGTGTCCAAAATGCCAAGCGTCCTGTTCTAGTTGTGAAGAAGCCATGATAGACAATAGATTGTTCGAATTGTCAGCAATGAAGATGTACAAAGATGCGTTCTGTTTCTCGACAGAAATTGTATGTGTGTGTTATGTCAAACAAAAGCAGTTTGAGATTGTATCTTGAATTATATGTATGGAAGCATAGGCAGAGGTGCTTGTCAATAAGATTCTTCCACATATAGGGGATTTTAATATGAAAATCAAACAAAATGATCGACTAGATGATGTTCGGCTGTGGCTTTAAAAGGAAGGGGTAAAAAGTGAAGCATGCTCATAACAAGTATTTTATCAGTTCCTACTAGAGCCGCATATAATAAAGTTAGAAGGCGTCACTGCATTAGTGGTAAAGGATCAGTTGAACTAACTACTAGAAAACCAAATCCGTTTAAATGGAGACTTGACAAATTCACCATCTGACAACATCCTAAGAGCTTCTTGAGGAAATTCCAAAGTACATGCATTATTCAGAGGAAAATAATCATCTAGATGGAGAAACAATTGCAATATGAGATAAATCTCTATGAATTATTGACTTCAATGGCATCATCAGATATTGGGTTTCATCCAAAAATTCGATTGAGAGTTGCTGCCAAACGGACTCCACTTTCTGCTAGCCGCAGATTCGCAATAGGATAGCGGGACAAGAAATAGTTATCTGCAAAAAATATAGTTATTCTCTCATGAGAAAAGGGAATGAAATAACTATAAAACCATCTGGTTTAAAAATGGGAGACATCTGCTTTTGAGTTTTCAGTCTCTGTAACTAGGGAATAGGTGATGCGCATGGTTCATTTTCATTGTTCCAAGTCGTCATATCTCAGTTCTGCTGTGGTTGCCCCACGTGCTGACAAGAGATATACCAATTCAGTTACTATTGTGAACTGTTTTGTTCATGGCCCTTGGATCACTGAACCGTGGCAGCTACCAATACAAGCTACAACCCCCTACTGTAGTACGATTTCTCCATAGAGATTGGCAAACAGATTACTTCATTGATTCAGTTTACCATCTAGTGTTGAGTCTTCAGTTACGTTTTTATATGCCCAATCGCAGGCTGCATTAATACTTTCGGTAGCATATCTGCAGACAAAATCAACATTAATCACCAATCCATGATCCAAGTACGACTGAATTACTAAATTTGTATGTAGGAATACCATCAAAAACAAACAAACAAACAAACAAACAAACAAAAATCGCATGTATGAAGAAGTTCAAAAAGATACTTCTGTCTTTCAAACATCAACATTAGTGTGCGCGCTGCTAAGGGGCACATTGTATGCAGTCAGATTGGTTTTTTTAATCCATCATGAGCAGCATATCAGACATTAAAACTATCATTCTTCACAGAATAATAGTAAAGAGCCAACCTGATTTATAGAATCTTGCACATTGCAAGGTTCCGAAAGGGACATCCATGTGTAATGCTTGTTCTTGACTCAAAATCAAGAACTAAATCTTCTCATCTAACCAATTTGCATTAAATCTTCCGTGCCAAAACTTAGAGGTGTAGTCATTCCGTGTAATTTCTATGCATCTCTTAACTGTGAAACCCCATGTATGTTGAGAAAGAATGAATTGCAATTTCCTTTCATCATTGCCATTATAAGAAACGCTAAGATGGATGAGCAATCTAGAAAGAACAGTGTCCTAGGAACACCGCTTGCAAAGACAAAGTGTTGAAACATACATGTCCGGGCACGTGGTCCTGCCAGAACTGCATTTCTCCCATTTACCAACTAGGCCTGCCCACTCACCCTGTAGTTTGAATGGAGACACATTAAGATTAGGGCAATAAAATGTAGTCTAAAAAGAAGAGAAAAAACGACAATGAAAGAAATACCGTATATGCTCTGGAGGCACATTAAGATTAGGATAGTAAAATGTAGTCGAAAACGAAGAGAACAATAACAATGAAGGAAATACCGAATATGCTCAAATTAGGTCTGTAAAAACGTAGTCTAAAAATCCTTTTTCTAATTCCATATATAAGTTTAGCTTACTTGCATGGCTCTAAATGGTTATACCGTAATGTTTTTCTTGATATCATCAATCATAACTTCTACACTAGAGCTGTAAAATTGTTCTTCCGCAGTCTCGATAATGTTATCATCCCAAACCTGCATGAATTTCGATCAGCAACAGTCGAAAAAAAAATCACTATGAGATACACATACAGGTGCAGACACGTGTTTCCACGCGTGTTTACATATCTGTATGAAGTTGGCATTAAAGGGGGGTTTGCGATCACGCCGGATTAAGAAGTGGGTGGAATTTTAAGGAATGGAGATGATTTACATGATGGAGAATTGTTTTCCTTTTATACCAATGTACATCAATGGTGTTGCCTCCCTTGTCTGAAGTAAAGCCCACGTGCAGCGGCTGCAATTCATCATTATGGTTAGCCACAGCAGAGAAATTAGACGAATTGAAAAAAAATTAAAAAATTTTGAAAAATTCCTTGAGTAGTGGTCTGATATTTGTTTGGTAGTACTCGCCATACCTGATGTATGTCTCCCACAAAATGAGAAAGGAACAGTAATGCTTCTGTGAGATTATCTGAAATCATCCAACAATCATAATGAATAGCCAAGAATCACTAAATAATTTAATTTGTTCTTTGAATCTCGCTAAGTGAAAAACACTGAAAATCATACCCATTCAAGAATAGCAAATTTATAATGATTCATATTCAGCAAAGCCAAGAGATAGTCGACGATCTCAAGCCTTATACCGTATTGCCTCAATAAGTCATTTTATGTTTCATTTCTTTTCCTTTTTTTTCCAGGTTTCTAATAATAGTTACTTCAAAGAATGGGGTTAATGTGGGATTGCCTCTTATGCTAAAATAAAATTTTTTTTTAAAAAAAAAAAAAAAGCTGAATTGAAAATTTCCAGGTCCTCTTGCAGATGCTTGATATTTTTTGAAGAAAGCTTCTTACATTGGCTTTTAGAAGAAGTTCCGTATGTAAGGAGCTGCTCTGTATAGTTTTGTATTGCCCCAGAGACACAGAATCCTTCCTCTCCATTTTCATCCTTACAATCTCCTGCATAGCAAATACAAAACATCTACTGTATATATCAAATCCAATGGTAAAATAGATACCGTTTGTTCCCTCAGACAACGGTGGTTAGTAGTGAAGTTGATTGCAAGTAAGAAATGAATTTGTTAGAACTTACTGCTGTATTTATAGTTGCAGAGATCATCTGGTGTATCAATATAATGCAGTGGGGATGACCAGTGGTATCTGAACTTCACACGGTCAGCCCATGAACATAGGCTGGCAAGGTCGTTGTCTGCATAGTCTGGAAGCAGTTGCTTTACAGCTTCTGCTGCTGCTTCACTCAACCGAGGCTGATCAACAGAAAAGAAACTGACGAACTTGAGTACTTAGGAAACTCAGCTTAAAGTAACAAAAGCAAATAAAAATGCATACTAAACATTTGAATTGAACTGCAAGTGGCAAATTAAATGGCTAAGACCCACAAAAACATGTTCGAGAAAAAAAAAATTCAATGGGATACGGAAATTTTTGTTAAGTTTCATTCAGGAAAATAGAAAAGAAGAGAGCGTGGATTAAAAACTAAAAGGAAGGGACAACGAAACAGATGGCGAGTGGGAAAAAAAATAAAAGGCACACACCAAAAATCAGAACATATTTCAAAACATTTGCAAAAGGGGTAAACCAAAAAAACAAAAAACAAAAATCTCGACCCGCAAACAGATCGAGGAGACTTGCAAAGTATAAGAATCTTAGCTAAAAGCTGAAAATAAAGAAGATGGCAGCAGCACCTGAGCTATTCTGCAAATAATAAAATGACCATCTACGCCCCACCCATGAATGACTGGAAACAGAAACGCAAGTGAAATAAGAGCTGGTAATCGGATGCAAGTACCCATTTTCATTCTCAGTTTCTACTGATGAAGAAGCGTATATGCAAGATATGTGATTTTGCAGTGTTTTATATGTATTCTTCTTTCCTACATGGAAAGGCATTTGGTGTGAAAGCATTTCCAAGCAGTTTGAAATGAGCCAAAATAATGACAGGGGAATGTACGGCAAGGCCACATAATTAAATATGCTTCGCCCAACATAGTATCTTTCATGTGGATGCCCATTTTTCCATCGTAGCCGTCAAAAGTCACAAACGTAGCATAAACGTAATTCTGATCAGGAAATTGATTGATCAGATGATCTTTTTCGGCTACAGTGATCTTGTAAAACTCCATCAAATAAAAGGAGAACAAAGAACTCCTGATCTGCACAGACGAATGAAACAAATCTCTTATCCATTAAAAAAAATCTAGAAAATTGATAAACCTATTAACGGACTGGATTGAAGGATTGCCCTTAAATTTTCAAGAAAGACGTATACACCAGCCTCGGCATCAGCCGACTCTCCGGTTGCAATAAGATCTTTTAAAGCTGGATATTCCGTTACCAAATTACGACAGCGGCGAGAATCGAGCATTCCATTCGTTTTATTTTCACGAATGCCGCTGCCCGTATCTGTCTTTGGAAAAACCGAGGTAGATTTATACCGCTGGGCTGAACGTTCCCGAAGTAATTCAACCAGACGCTAAAATTAGTATGGATCACCGTCGAATTGAAGTACAGGATTGAACGGATTAGTTCATACCGTTTTCCAAAGATCGAACATTTTAGAAACCATGAGAACGGAAGGACATTTATGGAAGGTCCAGAATCCGGATTGACACTTCATTATCCCACATGTAAGACCCAAACGTGACAGCCCTCCGTACGCTCTAGCCTCCCGATGGCTATGCACATATGTTACAAGATCGTTCCCATCTGCGTTGCGTTGAGGCGCGTTTAGACTGACGTGCCGTGATGGCTCTGCTCTGGGGTGACGTGGGAGAGGATAAACTGTCACTTACAAGCTGCTGGGGTAGAGCATGCCATGCAAATCCCAACCCATGTCTGGTTTTTAACATCAGCCAAATAGTTTTGAGACTTAACAGAGTGAGCCAGCTTGCTTGCTAGGTCTGGCATCCGAAAAAGTCAAAATGTAAAACAGCCATTCTTGTCAAACAAATCAAACACGTCGAAGTGGTATTCCCTTTAAGACTGTAATATACAATTGAATTGAGAGACAATGCCTACCGATTATAAAAAAATGAATGAAAAATATTCAAAGAATAAAGAATTTACGCAGAAATCGTGTAGCCTAAATCTTCTTGTTGCGGTTGGTGATTGAAATGGAACTTATTTACAGCCGTCCAAGCATCCAAACACATGGTCTACTTGTCAAGGAAGATGCTGAATTTCGTATCCTTGAGAGCATTGTAGACTGTCTTCCAGTTGGCAACTTGTTTGGACAGGGGCTTGGTATGTATCTTTACTTGACGGCTGTGCAATTTCCTTTGCGGTATTCTCAGGAACTCTTGAACATCTACCAGTTTCTGCAAGCATCCCAGCAGCCCAGCAACAATTATAAGGACAATGCAAACGGGTGTACGTAGAAGAATGACAAGAATCATTTGAGGCACCAGGGAAGTAGACATGCACTACCATGACAATAAAACAAAGGAAGAGATCGATGATCAAAAAGACGAGGATTTTTTTTTTTTTTTTTTTAAGTATACTCTACACAGACGACTTACTGTGCGGTTGCTGACAAGCTCCTCATAGTAGACAATAGTGTGACGAGTGCTCTTGAAATATTCTAAACCTTTTGTGGCCATTTCTTCTGCTCGTTTCAGATCAGGGATCAATAGAGTGACGTTGATCTCTGGTTTGTACTTTGCAAGCACCTTGGCCTGCATCCAGTGATCCACGATGAAAACAAGAAAAACTTACATGTGAAGAAATTAGTTGTAATATGTATTTATCAAGCTGGCCTCCCAGTTACACGCTTTGTGTTTACTTTTTAACCTGACAACGCCCTATTCTTCTGAGGCATGGATTTATATGGGAAGGAAGGTTGACGTCATGCCTGCTACCATTATTATATGGGTAGAGGGCGACCATTATTATATGGGTAGAAGGTCCATCACCCTTTTTACATCTCTTTTATATCAAACCAAACAAAGCCAAAATCTCCCCACTCAATTGGAGTCCTACAAGAGTAATTTCTGTGGGTTCTTCAAATATGGTTTCACGTGGGGAAAATGGAAAAATCTTATAAATGCCACATTCCAGAATGGGACACTGCTGTGCTTAAGTGAACTTTGAAGGTCAGTTGCCATGTCTGTTGAAATTTTTTAATTGTTGTCAAACTTTGATCTGTGGTCACTTCAGTACTCAAAAACAGGTAAAGTGTTGATACAATAGTGCCAAGTAGAATGTGAAGGTGCCCACACGTGTGATTTAATAAACATCCATTAAAGCTTCTTTAGAGTTTAAATCTTTCTAAAAAAAAAAAAGCATCAGTTTTCAAGTGAACTTTTTTTTTTTTTTTTGATGGAAGTTTTCAAGTGAACTTATAAAAGGCTTTAGTGACATCTACAAACCAGCATTTACTCAAACGTGATGGGAAATGCATCAGAAATATCATTGACATCACAGGCACTACTACAAACTCAGCCTCATTTGGAGTCTTAAGGATGAAAAATGATGGCATGGTGTAGCACTAGAGCAGCTGCATGAATTGTTCTATTGAAGAAAATCAAATAGAATGCTTGGAAAATAGCCAATTTGGTCTGCACACTTGCAAAGCCATACAAACACACAAAACATCTAATCTCCTTCACATAACAGCAACAAAGGCTTATGTCAAATAACTTCAATCTGCTAAACGAGTCTCTCTGTGCCTCTCACCTTTATCGCATATCATGTTGTCAGGTCAAATAACATAAACTTTATATCAAATAGCTACTGTAGTTTCAGATTGTCACTGCCAGGGGCTACACCATCCAAGTCCAAACCCACATCACTGAATGTTATCACTCATTGGTATTGTTCTTTGCTTCTGACAAAAGAAACCCATTTGAACCATCTGGGTTTAAAATTAGGGACCTTGGACTCAGCATCCACAGTTTCATCCTTGGACTTCCAGTTTCTAGTTTCCACTGCAAGGCTCATGGATATCTAAGCTCAACAAGAACTGCAGAACCTTCAACGGGAGATGGCCAAAATTTCCCTAGTTTTCGGTTGTTATTAAGGCCTAAGGCTCAGCATTGCACAAAAGTGCACCATCGACCATACCCAATACCACACAAGTCCGCAGATCAGAAGTGGTTATTGATGAACTTTCCAAGAATGCTGAAAATAGCCTGTTGACACTTGACCTGATAAAGATGCAACAGGTTTCAGCAGGTGCGGATGAGGTCTTTAGGTCGAGGCCACAGATTGCACCAGTGTGTGTGTGTGTGTGTGTGTGTGTGTGTGTGTGAGAGAGAGAGAGAGAGAGAGAGAGAGACCTCTTTTGATGAATGGACATGAGACTTGTGAGTGCCATTAAGTAGCTTCATATCTCGATCATAAGCATTTGCAAGAATAGAAATAGTCCTTCGCAGCAGATTTTTCCTGAGTAAAAAGATTGCAGAAACACCACGATGTTTGAAATACTCGACTATTTCTGTGTGATACTTCAGGACACCCTGTGTCAAACATTAAGACAACATCTTTCTCATTAAAGACAGCTGCATAGTACAACGAAAAGACTTGAATGCATTCTCAGTTTTCTTTTTTTAAAAATTCCCACGAAATAAAGGAAATAGCATTCTACCACGAAGGAGCTTTTGAATGTATAAATGGCATTTGCGTGAGGATTAGTGCAATGTCGTCACAAACACCAATTAATGCCATGCACGTAGACCAACAAAGGGTGCATTTGGTAACATTATTGGAGAAAGGGCAAGTGGGAAAATTTTTGAAACTTATGAAAGTGATGTGATATGATAAGGATAAAGTGGAAATAATTAAGATAGTTGTGTATGAAAATAATTAGAATATAGAGATAAAAATAGAAAAGATAGGATAGCTACAGTAGATAAATGATTAGAATGCATGGGAAAATGAACTTCCCATTTCCCTTTTCCCAAATAATATTACCAAGTGCACCCTCAGCATATGCAAAATCCAGCCATTCTTCGCATAGCAGTAAAAAACTAAAAATGTTCCTTGATAGTGATATAGGTTGAACGTGGACTAAGTAATGAAGACTATATGTATTTTGAGAAGCACTCCAATTTCCGATGAAGAAGGTTAGAGTTCAGATTGGTAAAAAATTATAGTTATGAAGTCAATGGTCTCAATAGAGGATCTTGAAAGCCAATTTTCCGTCTTACTATAGAAATCACAGGTGCCTAGACGGCAGAAGACACAGTAAATTTGTTTCTCTAGAAAACGCTAAAATTCCTTGACAAGTTTGGCATCTAGGCTTACATGTAGATTTCAGAAAGTGTCGCACAATGCTGTTAGCTGCACATGAATGCCTAAAAGAAGCAATCCTCATAACGTCAAGCACTATTTTACAGATCTAGGAATCAAGGACATGTGATGAAAATAGGAATGAGGCTTTCTTCGGAAGAATTGACAAGTTGCACAAGTCTGACACAAGAACCAGTGCCAAGTTAACTAGTACACGGCAGTATGCTCAACAGGCAATATATCATACGAAAACACTACTGTAGGATTGACTGTTTATGTAGGGAAAGTACTCAAAACTACTCAGGCATATCATTTTCATGTCATTCTTATCTGAAAGAGAGAATTATTTTTCCAAGATTATTTTCTTTGTAAATTTTTTAACTTGTTTATTAACTTTTAGAGGAGGATGAAAATGTTAAAAACCAGTGTCAACATATATAATTTCAGGTTTAAGACAGATAAATTTCACATAACATACATCCTTCATCAAGAAAACATGTTCTTGGTTGAGATACTACATTGAACTCCATCAGGAAAGCAAAAGAAAATATGCAGTTCTCAGATTGTTGCACATAGGATGGGTACCTGATTAAGCATCCACTTGAAGCCAACTGCAGCTGAACATTCATTTTTGGCTGCACTGCTATACCAGTCTAAATTGTACACCTTGTCCAATGTACTCAGAACAGCTGAAATGTTACTCCGCCTTTCTTTAACAGAAAATATCTCTCCATTCGAGCTAACATTGATGTGACTGTTCAAGAAAGTTTCAAACCATCCACTTCCAGACCTCTGCATGGACAAAATTGCAAAGAAGCGGACAGGATTGCATATGCATTCATCCCTGTTGAAGTGCCAAAATTAAGATGTGACTCCAGAGTTTTGAAAAATAAAAAGAAACGATAAAATGTAGTGATACCTGCTAAATGTTGTTGGCGTTGGGTAGTGCAGAAGCAAACCATCCTCTGTTTGGTTGCGAGTAAACTCACAGTTTTCCAATCTTACCACCCTTTTCACCTTTGAGTCAGGTCTCAGTCCTAACATAACATAGTTTGTATTCAAACTAGTGCTAATTTGCTTTAGGCAGATAACGCAAATATAAAGACCAAAGACCATTGCAAATATCAGCACGACCATTCTCAACAGAATAGGTGTCCTCTTAGAAGTATTAGTGACACACATATCCTGTAGCAAATAAAACCATCATCAACAAAACTATTAACGTAAGTATCAAGAACGATTCCAAAATTGAAATTTTTGTTTTAAATGATAAATTAAAATGATATGCCCTTCAGGGCAAGGAAAGTGACAGTGGAAAAGAAAAGGCATTTGTTATAGTTTTAAATTAGAGTAATTGCTTTTGATGAAATATGAAGCAAGAAGAACTTCATAAGTATGAAAAGCAAAGAAGGGTGGTGAATGAGATGAGGGGAATAACTAAATCCAGAACCACTCAGGCTATCTCCACCATAAATCTCAAGCAAAGGTATCAGAATAAAAGCAACAAAGATAAGATTCTCTAAGAGCACTCAAAACGAAGGGGGGAAGAATTAAACTAGCACATGACGCATTCGGAAGCTTCACGCCTCACTATCATCCAAACAAAGATAAAGGACGTTTGCCGCATGTTGCTAGCCAAGAATGCATTTTGAAAATATAGTGAGACTAGATTTTGAAGCTGATCAATAATAGGCATGGATGAGGCTTTTATGATGATAATAACACAGCCGAATCTAGTTCATCGAATTAAAGGGGGAGCTCTATTACGACTAGAACTCAGTTGGGCTACGCTTTATGATTTAGATGTAATAAGGGTAATTTTCAAAGGAGTCTGGAATTCAGAGACGCATGTAAGTGCCTCATCTATATTGACGCAGTCTAGAAAACGCAGCTTTTCTGATCACGGCTTGAATGCCTATCACGCCGATCAGACACGCTCCATGAACACGAGAATGATAAATTCATAGAATTCCCGCCCAATCCAAATGAAAATGCGAAAACAAAACAAACCTTCACGGCATCTGATGCGCGTATTTAAGAAAAACAACTGCCTCCCACAGAGAAACACAGGGAGACCAGCAGAGCATAACATGTGACAGTGTGTCAAAGGCTACGAAAATCGCCAGGAAAAAAAAAATGCATCTTGGCCAAGAAACAAGCAATCCAGAGGCTAGCATCGTCAAGTTGGGAATGATAGGTCGGGGCCATCTCATCAACGGTCCGTCATAAATGGGTCCCACATATTCCAGCCGGAAAAAGACCTTCGGGTGTGCATGGGCTCCACACGGGTTTACGAGAACAGAGGTCCTTTTACAGAAAGGGGAAAAAGACGGATGGAGCTGAAAAGAGCAGAAAGAAGGGGGGGAGGAAAGGAAAATAGCAACCTGCGCTGCTTCTTCTTCTTCTTCTTCTTCTTCTTCTGATTCCGCTTCGCTTTCTTACTGATTTCTTCCGTCTCTTGCGTGGCGAAGCCCAGCGCATCTACCTATCGAGTTCGATCACAAGCACGCAGAGAGAGGCAGAGAGAGATTGGGATCTGAGGGATGCAGGAGAGAGATGGGAGAGGCGTAGTAAAAGGTGGGTTTGTGGCCGAGTCTTGCGGCCATGGATGCCACAGCGAGAGAAATCCGCGTGTTTGCTAAAAGTGTCTCACCCTTTGTCGTCAAAGCTATCTAGTCGTAACGAAGTGCCACATGGCATCCATGTCAGCAATTCTCGCTCCCCGAGATTTTAAAAAAGGGCTGGATCGGGCTTACGTCAGTGTCTTTGAAACCGAAACCGCCGGCCGGCTTATTTCCCGGTTAATTTTAAATATACTTATTATATTAATCTTTAATTATAAATTTATGACTATCATTTAGTA
>JAXCLR010000073.1:10100793-10130081 GCA_035584095.1 Annona squamosa
TTAACTTTATTCTCTTTACTCCTCATCATTACTCCTATTATATCACATCACTTCCTATTGATTTGACAATTTCTACTCCAGAAATTTTTCATCAAAAATTTTACCTCAAACCAAACACACCCCTAGTTTTATATTAGATGTATTTCTATTATATTGTTCACCTTCTATTATAGTTGAATAATTTTTATTATTAAATAATAATGAGCATTTTGGACATTTTATATGATGGATAATGGTGATTTTTTATTATGTCTGACGGAATGAGTATATTTGCATTCATACTTAGTGGGTATATGTGAAAGTTTTCAAACTTAGTTAGGTGTATTTGTAATTAAGGTCAAATGTAATGGGTATATTTGAAATTAACTCTTCAAATTATGTAAAATTTTGTTTTCTTATTTCTAAAATAGTTTTAAAATTTTAAGACAACTTTTTATTGCTAATACAATTTTTTCATTCTTAATAAATATCATTACATTCTCCTTTCATATACAAATTCTATTCAAGAATTTCATATGACTTGAAATAAGCTCTTAAGAATCATCTGTTTTAAGAACACGACGTAACTATAATATAATCTCAACACCTTAGTTTTTTAGTAAGGAAATATTTATCTACATAAAAAGTCTTTCAAACTAAGTTTTTAATAAAAGATTTTCTCTTAAATGTTCTATTTTTGAATTATTTTTAACTTTTTATACAAGTATCTTACTTTTCAATTATTTATACACAATTACATATATAACTAACTTATATATTTTAACTTTATTATTTTTACTCATCATTATTACTTATATCATATTACGTTATTTTTTTATTTCAAAAACTTGTATACAAAATATTTTTCATTAAATATTTTTAGTTATTTTTTACATTTTTGTATATAGCTGCTCTTTTTTTCAATCATTTTTCCATAATTTTTCACATAACTATCTAATCTATTTTAACTTTATTCTTTTTACTTCTCATCATCATTCCTATTATATCATATTATTTATCTATTTTTAAAAAAATCCTCCAATAAAATTTTTCATTTAAAAGTTCGAAAATATTCATTTATACGTTCAATAATTTCCCATAATTCATATTATCCCCACAATATTTCAAAATTTTCTTTTATTCTCATATTATTTCACCTACTTTTCTATCATACTCATATAGTCAAAACAACCATAAAATACCTCATTTAAAATATAATTTTACCCCTCCGTAATTTCTCGATTAAAACAATTCAACCTAATATGTCTCAATTAATGCAGGTGAGTCATAATTTGTGACATCTAAGGACTCAAATATTATATTTTTTATTAAGATCTATACACTATGATAAAGATATTATAATCAGGCATCTTTGTAACCTTCACATCATGAAAGAAATTTTTCTATAGATTCCCCATCTTAGAAAAAAATTTGTTTTATAGAAAAATTATGTAAAACCCAAACAAATGGGAGTACATGTCTACAAATATCATATTTGGGTTAATTCGTTTTAACTAAGAAAATTTTAAAAGAGCAAGATCATTTTTTTAATAGGATGGTTAACTTTTTTTAACTTAAAAAACAATTGTTTTGACTACTACAAATGCCACTGATTTTTAAAAATCTAAAAAAAATATTTAAAAGTTTCCAAAATTAGTAAAAAATGTATACATATGTTAAATATACTTAGATTAACAACTTCATGAAAAATTTTTCAAAAAAAAAAGGTGTTGTACACCCGAGTGCATACGATCGCTATACGTTTCGAACAAGGTATTGCAGATGGATGGAAATGGTGATCCAAAATGCTTTCCTGGAGAGTAACTTGGCTGCTCCAATTCATTTATTTACTGGCAAGCAATGACACACCAATTATTATTGGACCTGTTAGTCCACCCACCTGTATCTATGATCAAATTCGTGAGATTGGGTGCGCTTGTTTTTATTTTACACGACCTTATTGGAAGGATAAAATATTTTTTTAATGAAGTATAAAAAATATTTAATTATTGAAAAAAGTTGTGGTACATATAATTATGTGAAGAACCTGACAAATTACACTCAAGTGCATTATATTTTGTATTTTTTATTTTTTGAAATTCATATATGGGCTCAAGCATTAAGTTTACATTCATATAGTTTTTATATTCTAAATCTATTTTAATATTTCAATTTTTAAAACCAAGAAAATAAGCTTGTTTACATATGTTTTCAGGTGCTAGCACACGAATGGCCTTATTTTTATTTTTGAAATTACAAAAATATTAAATATATAAAAACTATATATACATAAACGTTGTGCTTTTGCCCATTTACGAATTCCAAAATGTCTAAAAAAGATTTTAAAATAGGGTAATAGAGTAATAAAGTAAATGACTCTAATTAACTTCAAACCCTCAATTTCACATTCTCACTCACTTGCGTAAACAATTTGGTCATCTAAAAATTTTAATTAATTTGTTTAAAATAATATTATTGATGGATAAAATTAATTTTCTAAGGTGATGCAGAGAGTCGTTTGAACCGGTTCAACTTTGGCTTAATATTAAACTCACATTAGGCTCCGATCAAAAAAAAAAAAACTCACATTGGGCGAACGCAGAAAAAATATCACATTATTATTGTTAGGGAGCTCCTGGAAAATTGTTGTACAGAATCTTGAGAACGGGCAGGGATTTTACAAAATAGGGCTGAAATTTTAAGGTTTAACTTATGGGGATTCAAATTAAGGTTAAGTAGGATTGATTCAGGAAATACTAGCAAAACATTTCATGTCAATGTTTATATGAGACGAAGCTTCAAGTAAGTATAAAAATCCCTAATAAAAGGAAGTAAGCGTAAAAATCACATAATCATTAAGTTCTTCTGTGATTTTTTTTTTTGTAGTAGTAGTCTATGATGATTACAGTGCCGAAACAAAAGAAAATTAATAGAATTATGATCACTTCCAGGAAATTACAATGAAGTGTCCTTGTTTACGAAAGTGCAGAGTCCTTGTTTACGAAAGTGTAGAGTCCTTGTTTACTAAGTGCTTCTAGGCTGTTGTAGACCACTAACAAGAATCCAACGAACACAACTTTCGACATCACATGGCTGGGAAGAACTCCAGGCGTGTAAGGTACGGCTGGGAAGAAAAATCGTGCTTTTTTTTGTTTTTTTTTTATTGGAGGATATTTTACATCATATCTCAATTCATATTACATTCAAACTCTGAGACAATTCTAACAAGCTTACAATGGAAGACGACAACAAGCTTCCACAAATCAAATAGGGAGATCACTAGCTCACATCAAAGTATAAAGGGGAACCACATGCCCCCACCTTAAATATGGTTCAGAATCCCACATGGGATTCGAACCTTGCACCGGCTACGAACGGAAATCCCGTCTCGCAGCCGATGACCAGACGAGCACTGCCAGACCAAATCGTGCTTTTTTTGTGTGCGCGTGTCATAATGCTGAAATAGCGCTAGTTGATTTGAAAACGTGGCTTTTATTAGATTTGATGCATTTGTACGTTGTTAGCCTAAAATTAGCCTTTTTTTTCCATGTGATGAAGCATTTCCTTGGCCCCCAGGCAAATTCAAAAGTGCATTGCTGGTGTTTACTGTTTAATCGCTTGGCGAGACAAGCCCTTAGCCCTTTACACATTAACTTTAAACCTTGGATATCGTGGCACTCTCCCAACGAAATCTCAGTGCAGCAAATCCAAATGTGAAGTATTTTTAAAATGGACGCCATACTGCGATTTTTTTTTATAGGAACCTCATCTCCAGCCATCCATTTTCAGTAGACGGTTGAGATAGCCGAGGTTAGTTTCGGTATCTCAAAAATTTTCGTAACAGGGGTTGATTTGGGAAGGAGCCGTACGCAGTGCAATCATTCGAGCTGGGAGCTGTATCGGCGGTGAGATCCGGTTAGGTTGTGGGGATGCCGGATTCGTAGAGGGGGGTGGGTATTAATGGCTTCCATCGAGTTGTCAATCGAAGCCGACAAGCTATTGAGGAAGAGCTTTGTTGCGGTGGATTTTCGTATTTAAGGATGCCAATTCGATCTGTCAATTTGGTGCATGCTTTCGTGGATGGCAGCCATAAATAGACCCAGGGAGAAGATGCTAGCTCCCACCTCTCATCACGTTTCATCCTTCTTCCTCCATATCGTGAAAAAGAGGTAGCTTTTTCCGTTACATTTAGGTGAATAGATAAAAGATCTCGTTTGGCGAGTTGCGCATCGCAGTTAGAATTTTGTCGGCGAGTCATCGGTCGGTTTTGATTGGCGATCCATCGATCACCGACCGGTCGGTTTTGGGCAGCTAGGCGGCGGCGGCGGCGGCTGCTAGGGTTCAGTTCGTAAGCTCCAGAGGGTGACGCACTGTGTTCATCTGTCGCGACGAACAGTAATATAGTTTAAATTTGGGCAAATTTTGTTTTGCTTAGATTCAATACCTCCGGTGTCCAATTTTGGTGATTTAAGAGTCATTTGTTATGTTTTGAAATGCCCTGAATCATGTAGATGGTTCAAATTGAACAAATTCAGCTTATTAAATTATAAATAAAAATAATTTGTGGACAATTAAAATAGTGCAACTATTTTTTAAATGTAATAAAATATTATTATCATTATTTATTAAACCTATCCCAAAAAGTCATATATATTTATTTATATTATTTAAATATTAATTACATTTTTGGGACATATAATTAAACCTTTGTCATACTTATTATTGAATTTAGGATATATAATTAAATAATCATTTAAATTAAGTATTTTCTCCTTATATAAATTTTGGGATAGTTTAAATTAAAATTTCGGGCATACAATTAAACCATTCCTACAAATTTATATACATATATTTATTTAGTTTAAACCATTATTTTGTTAATTAAACATCTAAAAGTACTTTTTTTTTATAGAAAACATCTAAAAATACTTAAGTATAAAACCAATTCCAAAAAGTCATATGCATTTATATGATTAAATCTACATTATAGTTATATATAATTTAAATAAAATAATTTATAATTTTTTACTTTTAAAAGTCATATATAATAACTATTATAATTTTATATATTTATTTAAAATTTTATTTTGTTCAATTTAAATTAATTATGCATTTAATTGAAATAATAATTTATAATTAATTATTAAAATAAAATTCAATGGTCGATATGTTTTAAATTTTTATATAAACTAAAAAATTATTAATTTCAAGGTTTAATCATTATTAAACTAGCCCAAAAAGTCATATATAATTATATAATTTAATCTAAATTGCAATTATATATAATTTTAACAAATATAATTTATTACAATTTTATTTTTAGAGAGGAGTGATTCTATTAGCCTGGGCTAAGTAAAGTTCTCACTTAACCTACTTTAAAAAACCTATTTACAACAATTTTTTTTTACTTTTTTCTTTATGCATTTGTTTATCTAAGTTTATTTAATATATAGACCAAAATTTACCATTTTGAATATATTTATCTATTTTTTGAGATTTTTAAATATCTATGTGTATATATGTATTTAAAATTTTCTTATTTTTAAAAATCTAAAAAAATATATACACATATCCAAAAATGATAAAACTTAATTTATATATTAAATATACTTAAATAAACAAGTGTATGAAGAAAAAAAATTTAAAATTTGTTTTAAATAGGATTTTTGAGGTGGGCTACATGAGACATTAACTTAGTCCGGGCTAACAGGATCATTCATCTTTTTTAGAAAGTCATATATATAATAAGTATTACAATTTTATATGTTTATTTTAATTTTTATTTCCTTAGTTCAAATTAATTATTTTTTCAAATTTTAGTATTATGCATTTATTTAATTTTTAAATTATTTAATATAAAATCAAGGTTTACATAGTTCTATAACAAATTAGTAAATATAAATATAAGAATTTATTTGAAATATTTTTAAAAATATTAAAATTAGATCCGATTAAATCTAGTTAAATATAATTAGATGTAGTTAGATCTGGTTAGATTTAGATAAATTTCATTAAATCCTATTATTTAAGTTTTAAATTCCTTAATTAAGGTATAGATGACCTTATAAGGGGTTTAGGAATATACTACGAGTGTTAAATTATGATTAATTTATTAATATAAAAAATTAGATCAAGTTGGATGCAGTTAGATACAGTTACTGGTTAGATGCAGTTAGATCCAATTAGATACGGTTAGATGCAGTTAAATCTAGTTAGATCTAATTAGATTTAGATAGATTTTATTAAATCCTATCATCTGAGTTTTAATTTCCGTAATTAAGGTATAAAAGGCTTTATAAGGGGTTAAAGATCATATTACAAGTGTTAAATTAGGATTAACTTATTAATATAAAAAATTAGATCCGATTAGATGCTGTTAAATCCAATTAGATATGATTAGATGAAGTTAGATTATATTATATTTGAAAATTAAAAAAATATTAATTTTTTAAAAATTCAGAAATAAATATTGAAATTGTTATCTTTGAGAGTACCTTATTTATATAAACTTTAAATAATATAAAATAATTTCTTATATATAATATATTTTTTAGATTTACCAAATGTAATGAAACTTTAGTAAAAAAATAATATTTTCAACACAAATATTTTTTCAAAATGTCAGATAATGAAAAAATATGTTCACATATATTTTATTGATTGATCCACTAAATGAATGAAATAGATTGAGATTTTATGTATATTTAAGATAAATTTTATCAAGAAACCAAACATACTTATACTTTCAAATAAATATACTTACAATGTTCCTTTTTTTTCATGGGAAAGCCTTCCTACGAGTTGGGCTAAAATAGGGATCTTCCAATGGGTCGGATATGTTTATATTTCTATATTTATCAGGTATAGTAGATATTAAGAAACGTGATTCTGATTAAAATATATTAAAGCGAAAGCATAAAAAATAAATCAAAAATGGATTATGACAATTCACGAATTGTCGCTAGCTAACAGACAGTCCATGGCGATTGAATTGTCGCGATTCAGGATGCTGCCAATACAGTTAGGCAGAACTTTTCGAGTGTCGTCATGTACAGGCTCCATGTCAGTCCTCATGCGACGGTCCAAGAATTACACTAATCCGCATTCCAATAAACTGGCGTAAAACGGTAGACTTCATATAAAAAATATTCAATTGAATAGGGTGGGATATGTTCAAAGGTCAAAATATTCAAAATCCACTTGATTCACTAATATGTACTCGATTAATCTTTTATAAAATATACTATGGACGTGTTTGTAAAATGTAAAAGTTTTTTAAATATGAAAAAACGATGTGATAAGATTGAGGTAACACTGATGAGTAAAAAAAATAAAAATAAAATAGATTTGATGTATAAGTAATCATGTAGAAATGATTAAAAAGTAATGTAATTGTATATGAATAGGTAAAAAATAATTAAAAATAAGATAATTGTTGATAGTAAAAAAATTTATATTTTAACAAACATATATATGAGCTGTTAAATATATCTTTTGAAAGCACAAAAAGTTGTTTAATATATCTAATATTATATTTAATAAATATATTTTAAAATTATACTATTATTATATTGATTATGTATTTTTAGTGAACTTTATAATTTTGAAATATAATATGAAGATTATTTCAAATGACTTGGAATTGAAACCGAAATCAATTAAACCTAAAAAATGCTATGTACTTGGGCTCAACTACACAACAGTTCTAAAATCATTTTTTAAAAATAACAGAGCACATTAATGGAGAATATTACCATTTAATG
This sequence comes from Annona squamosa, assembly GCA_035584095.1. NCBI lineage: Eukaryota > Viridiplantae > Streptophyta > Magnoliopsida > Magnoliales > Annonaceae > Annona > Annona squamosa. Next base: position 10,108,536 of record JAXCLR010000073.1, read on the forward strand.
TTCAAAAAAATAGTCTAGCTTTTATATTTATCCAATTTATTTATTTTATATATCAGGCATTCATGAACTAGAATAAAGGGGATGCAACATTTAATTATCGTCTTAGCAATATTGATCCTTTGCTTACCTTCAAGTATTGAGAATCAAGCTTGCCATTAGGATTACAATTTGGGCAAAGTATCCTAAATTAAATAAGATAGATTTCTATTTTTTTATTCATTGAGCATAATAAGATCTAAGTAAAAAAAAAACTTAGTTCAATGAAGGTATGGTGGATTATCATATTTGAATACCGCCCAAATTACTAATATATGATTAATATACATTAATGAAATATATTGTACAATGAAAGGCATAAATATATTTTTTAAAATTTATAAAAACTTTTTAAACTTATCTATTATTTAATAAATTTAATAAATATATTTTAAAAAATTTAATAAAAATAGGGTAAACCTCGAACAAACCTGCCATATCCAAGTTGCATCCACACCATTCATTTCTGAAGTTTACAACACATGATTCGTGGGAGCTATTCCATGGCGTCAAGCTTCCTTTTTTTTTTTTTTTTTATAGGTCATCGTGCTTCCATTTACAACAATATATACAACTAATATACGTAATATTTCATCGAAAAAAAATATTAGACATACTTTTTTTCAGTCCACACTATCCAAAAAGGCTGTAACTAATCCAAATCTCACCTGGACATTGCAAGCTAGCATGTATACATTGTATATATGTGATAGATGAGGCATCAACAAAATTCTGCATTGCGAGGCTATCAGGTTTCAGATCCACGAAGTTCAAGGCTGTGAGGCGTGAAATTGCAAGTCGACCTCGTCGCACCATTCCACACATCGAGTCTCGAAATAACTAGTTTTCACGTCGTTAGGCCAGTAACTCAACCAGATCTTCGCTCCCACCCTCCACTTCAAATCTGCGCCGTGCGTTGCCATCGTCGTCAGATCATCCTTACACAGTCTCCAGCTCACCTCCTCTCCATACTCGTCTCCGGCAAACACCAAGCCGCCTGTCTTGCTGAACGCTCGATTCGCGCCCGAGTACCGCTTCCGGAATCCGCTCTTCATGGGGTCCATCTTAGCGCCATTTGCCGGCTGCCACGTAGCAACCTCGACCCCGCTGGAATCGCATAAAACCCCCTCAAAGACGGCCGTATTCCCCTCTGCGTCCTGGTCCCACCTCCAGTTCCTCATCCTAGCCGTCGAACCAGTTCGCGCGGTCGCCTTGACCTTCGGGAATTTCGAGTCCCCGAAACTGCCTTTCACCACTCGCTGAGTCGTCACCTCCTGCGCCGGGTTGGCCGTGGAGCGGCCCAGAGTCAGCCCGGCGACGCAAGGCGAACAGGCGCACGGCCCGACGGTGACCCTCACCCGTGACGGAAAATGCCGCTCGCCGGCGTATTCCCTCTCCTCGTCCTCCACCCATCCTCCGAGCCCCAGCCGTCTCACGTGAATGCGCAGGTTATCTAAACGAGCGCCTACCTGAACGAAACGCTCGTGGATGCGTACCGAGCACTCGAGCTGTATCACCGCCTCCAGCTGCTGGTGCGCCAGGGCGTATCTCAGCACGGACTCCTTAGCCTCCAGCAGGCGGCCGTAAACGTCATGTCGACCGTTGAAAACAGTACGGTTCATGGAAGACAGCGGAACGTATCCTTTCATGATCCAGAAGCCGTGAGATTCCGTAGCGGACCAAAAACCGGCCATGGCCGGAGGCGAACTGGGCACGCCGCCAACGTCGCTCAAGACGTGCCACTTCGCTAGAATGTACCCGAGGGTGCGCATGAACAGAAGCTCACCATCGGCGCCGATAGATGCAGTCAGAAGCCTTGCCATGCCTCGGTCACGATCCAAGAACGTGCTGATGCACGGGATGAGCGACTGGAAATACAGCGCGCCCGCTTCAGCCGGAGCATCGTAGACGCAGAGCCAGAACAGCCTGCAGAGGAAGACGAGGTTGAAGAAGGAAGAGAGCTCATCGGGCGGGCAGGAGCCGAGCGTCCGACACATCGCGGCTGAGTCGAGCTTCAGCTGCGGCGGCCTTATCCTGCTATCATGTGCAGTGGGAGCGAGGGTTACGATGTCTTCGAGGAGCTGGATGAGTAGGGAAAGAAACGGGGCGCAGGCCGACAGAGAGCACGGGTTGGAAATCCAAAGCGTCTTGACAGTGTTGGAGGGGTGGAAGAATCCTTGCAAGCAGATGGAGAAAGTGACCAGGGTTTCGGTGTTCGATCCCGACGTGCGCTCTGCTTTGAGGAAAATGGAATTAATGGAGGGTGAAGTACTCATGGCGGAGTTGGACGCAACTGCCAGCTCGAGGACGAGGTCCGGGTCGGCCTCGGTCCAGGAGTCGGGCTGCGGGAGGCTGTGTAGCCATGACCAGACATCCATGGCTTTGAGGATGAGATGATGAGAAGGCCCTGATGGAAGGCAGTGCAGATGAAGATGGATGTGTTTTGTTTTCTGGTGTTGGTGGCTGGGAGCAGAGAGAGATTTATTTGTATTTGAATGGGAATGAGTGATGGATGAATGGCCGACTTGGAGGGAGCCTTAGCCACTTACTGGGAAGTAGGCTTGGGGATGGAATTGGTGGATGGAAATGGACCTACGTCCATGGATTAGAGCATGTTAATTAATGAAGGACGTTGCATGAATGGACCAGTCCGGTGCTGGAGATCGATGACTGGATCTCAGAGGATCCACGTTCGATGCGGCTACTTTGCACGCGTGTGATGGGATGGCCAGTGGAGATCTTTACCAATATCAACTGCCTTTCCATACATACAGTTTTTCTTCGGCTAGCATAAATATTGTGTAATGATTCGATAATACTCAGTTTTGAGCATTTTTTAAATTGAAATATATAGGCCAACATGTATCTTATGCATTTCCACGAATCTTTTGATATGAATTAACATTTTAATTATTATCCTAATTTTTTATTACTAGCTTTACATTTTCACCAATTTTTTACATCTTTTTATTTAGCTATCCTATTTTTTATTTTTATTTTTACTCATAATCATTATTCTGATCATATCAGACTATCACTCTCTCATCTTTTCAAAAAAATTTTCATAAAAATTTTCCTAAAATTTTGATAAATTTTATACATATAAAAATACATAAAAACAAAAAATAAAAGTGTGCTCAAAATATTTGTATGTTCGGAGGTTTGATGCACATGTATGTGTTGAATTCTTATACATACTTAATTAGCTATAGTCGTGGTACTATCAGAATGAATAGCTTTTGTTTACTTAAATAAATCATTCAAACTCGAGGCAGAGCTAATATGAAGATGTAAAATCTTATTTGATAGAAAATTGCTATCTATAAGTTCAAAGCTAATTATAATATAAAATTTTAGTTTAAAATGTTGAATTTTGTGGCTTTTGTAAGTCATGCAACCCCTATTGGATCCAAGTTGTTCTTTATTTTTTATAATATTTATTTGGATAAAATGTCAAAAATCTCCTTCTTAATACTTTGATAAATCATTTCAAATTTTAGAGCAATCATGTGGGTATATATTTATTAGGACATATGATCAAAGCCATTTCAAAATTTAAAGCACTCATGTAGATATGTATTTATTAGGACTCACCAAAGTATTCAAATAAATAGATTTTTGATATACTAACTACATAAATATTATTAATATGACTAGTGGCTTGGATTGATTAAAAGTGACATGATTTTATTTTTGAAAGCAAAAACTGGTGTCATCCTCATTCCCAACTGTTTAGCAAGCCTGTTCAGCATGGGATGACAAGAGATCCCCAGAGAAATTCATTCCCAACTTAAAATCCTTTGATAAGTATTTGGTATGCAGAATGGTGAGCATCCAACCCACTCGGATTTAGTCATGTACATTGTTGATGCAACTCAACTAAATAATGAGCTGCACAATTTGGTAAATTTACAAAAAAACAGAGGACTGCAATCTTTTGATCTTTTCGAATATTGACCCAATCAAAGACCTGACGACCCCATCATCATTATAGAAATTAACTAGAACTAGTGAATAACTCCATACGGATTCTACTAAGAGCCATGTCTTTTGCCTACTATACACCTTTGAATAATGCCAAAGCTTCCATTAGAAAATGCTTGATTAAAACTGTGACCATCGCACTTTTCTTTCAACACATATCCTTCCTAGTCATTGACAACTATGCCCAGACTCATTCATTGGTCATTCAGAAATAAACCTACATCAATGTTTGATTTGAGATTACCTTATTCAGGGGGACACCATCCGGAAGTGCTTTTGGGAATCACATTGAATATTCATCAATTTAGTCAAGTTAATCATGTGAATATATCCCATTACCCACTTAGATACCTCATTCCATCTTATCCTTCTTCCTTCAAACCTAAACTTTTCCTAACTTGCCAAATTCTCCGGCAATAACATAAAAAGAAAAAAAATGGATGCAAGTTCTTTTTATTGCATAGAAAATGAAAAGCTTCCCTTGCTTTCCCATTCAATTGATTAGAAAGCATCTGAAGTAATCGACCTTCAATCGCTCCTTGAATCATCACACACCTCCCAAATAAGTGACCACAATCCTCCTCAACATTCCAACATAGTTGACAACTTACATAAGTAACAATGTGTTAATGTGTCTTGTATTCTGCTTAGACTAAGATTACGTAGTCTGCGTATCTTAGTTGAGTGGCTCTAGGTTTGCATATGGGTTACGTAAAGTTGTCTGTGAAAATTATAAATAAACAAGTGGTCTATAAGTTTCACAAAGATCACATAGAGAGTTTAGAGAGTTCCGGTGTGAGAGATTCTCTGAGAGAGGCAATCTGTTGCCTGTGGGAGGAAAGTTGTAATTGATTGAGTGATTAATTAATTACTTTTTCCTCTTGTGGAGTAGGCTTGAAGTCGATCCATATTATCTTCTTGTGTTCTTCTGTGCTTGGAATTGATCTTAACCCTAACAAACTGGTATCAAAGAGAGGTTCGTAGAGGGATTTTCCAATTTGAGAAATCCAGAGGTGTTGAGGTTGTTTTCTTGCAAAACGGACGACGGGTGGGCGGTGCCGTAGGCGGACGATTCCTGGCAGGCAGCAGATTCTAGTTCAAGACAGTCCTTCTAGTTTCGGGTGGGCAGCCACACACGAGCAGTGACATGGGCAACGGTGGTGTGCGTGCAAGCCGCAGCCAAGGCAGCGGGGGCGTGCGAGTTTCTTGCAACGCATCTCGCCGATAGCAGGGACTGTGCTGAGGACCAGGCAGAACCGGCAGTTCGGCGTGAGCAGCAACACCAGGCAGATTAGTGCTGGCGGCAGTAAGTGGCATGCAGATTCTTTCCAGGCAGGCAATGCAAAGGAGCAATGGTGAGGTGACCGGTAGCAGCTATCGACTGAGGAAGCGGCGAAATTCGGCGGCAATAGGGACAACCAGTGAACTTGTCGGCAGACAGGAAGAAGAACGAGGTGATTGGCAACAGTGTTTGGGCTTTCTCGTCAGAAAAGCAGAGGAAGGGTTCGTGCAACAGCAAGGCTACTATTTTGAAACGTTTGGCTTCAGAAGGTGATGCACCGTGGTCTATCTGCTGCGACAGACAGAAGCTATTTACTAAAAGGTGCAGATTTTATTTTGCTCCGATCGGGTGATCCTGGTGTCAATTTTGGGTGATTCAAGAGTCATTTTCTATATTTTAAGGTGCTTTGAATCACGTGGACAATTCAGATTGACGAAATTCGGCTTATTTAGAAAAGTCTATTTGAAGAATTTCAAATATGGCGAGCATAAAGGGGACTAGTTTTGCGGTGGAGTCGTTTAATAGGCAGAAAGATTTTACTCTATAGCAGCAATAGGTAAAGAATATTTTGACTCGATAAGGAACAATAAAGCATTGAAGAAAGGCTCCGAGAAGCCTGAGAAATTAAGCGATGATGAATGATAGACTATGAGAGATTTGACAACTAGCACAATTCAGATGTTTCTTGCAGATAATACTCTTCGCGAGGTGATCAGTTTGACAGATCCTGAAGAAATTTGGACAAAATTGGAGACTAGGTATAAATCTAAATATTTATCTAATAGATTATATCTGAAAAAGAAATTATATGCATTAAAATTTGAAGAGCCTGGAGATCTTGGGAAGCACTTGGATGAATTTAATAGAATCGCAACAGATTTAACTGCTTTGGGAGAAGAAATTAAAGAAGAGGACAAAACGTTACTTTTGTTGACTTCATTACCTGATTCATTTGATCACATTATGACAACATTGTTGTTCGGAAAAGATATCTTGGAACTTGATAACATTGTTGCTTCTCTACGAATGAATGAAATTCGTAGAAAGAACAACGACAATGGATCGTCAGGTAGTGAAAGTAATTTGGCTGTGACTGGTGGTCGACGATACAGATCAAATAGTCCTAGCGGATCCAAAAGTTCATTCAGATCGATTAAAGATATTGAGTGCTGGGAATGTGGCAAGAAAAGTCACATGAAGAGAGTCTGCTATAAATGGAAGGAGAGGAAAGAGAAAGAGAAAGAAAAGGCGAAGGGGAAAGAGAAGGCACACGGAGAATCATTTGATTATTCCTCAATAGATGTGGACTTGGATAGTGATGTATTGCTCATAGCAGAAGCAACGGCGGGCAGTGATTAGGATGTTCCTTTCATATGTGTGCAGCCAAGGAACAATTCAATTCATATAAGGAATGTGATGGTGGTACTGTAAGGATGGCAAATAAGGCAAGGAGCACAGTTGTTGGTATTAATACAATATAGATTCGCATATTTGATGGAGCTATACGAACGTTGACGGATGTGAGGCATTGATTTGAGAATGAATTTGATTTCATTGGGAACATTAGACTTCAGAGGTTTTGAGATTTCAGCTGCAGGTGGAGTTCTCAAGGTGTCAAAGGGACCTACAGTTGTGATGAAAGGTCAGAAGACTGGAAGTTTCTACAGACTTCTAGGAAGTGTGCAAACAGGTGGAGTTCCTGTGAGGCCACTGAAGATCCAGGTGCAGAGGTGAGTTGTACCCGACACTAAGCAAGAGTGTGACAGACTGTGTAAGTTTGAGCATGGTTAGAAGATCGCATAATTCAAGCCACGGTGGAGATTTGTTAGATGTGTCTTGTATTCTACTTAGACTAGGATTGCGTAGTCTGCGTATCTTAGTTGAGTGGGTCTGGGTTTGCGTATGGGTTACACAAAGTTGTTTGTGAGAGTTATAAATAAACAAGTAGTCTATAGGGTTCACATATATCACAGAGAGAGTTTAAAGAGTCTTGATGTGAGAGATTCTCTAGAGAGGCAGTTTGTTGCCCGTGGGAGGAAATTTGTAATTTATTGGGTGATTAATTAATTATTTTTTCCTCTGGTAGAGTAGGTTTGAAATCGATCCACGTTATCTTCCTATCTTTTTCTGTGCTTGGAATTGATCTCAACCTTAACATAATGCTCCTTTTCAATTGACTTACTTTGGTAAGAAGAGAGTTGTAATTAATCTCCATCCAAAAATTATAATCTCTTTGGTACTTTTAGCTCCCATGTTACTAATGTACGTAGCCGATTATCCAACAAACCAATCACACATCTCTTAGATTTCAGACAAAGGAGTATTGGGCATTATGATCGATGATAATTATGATCCATTTTCTATTCACCGGGATTGAGAAAAGATTGAATCTTTTACCCGCTCGAACATTTGGGGTTGGTGTGGGGTGTGTGGTGATGGAGGAGAGGAGATGGGGATGGGTGGGGGTGACCCTTGACCCGCCCATTTGTATCAGATAAAATTAATCCAATAAAAAGATGCATTAAAAATTTTAACTCAAATTCAAAAATAAAATCGTGGTGGGTCGACAATATCTCAACCTGCCTTATATATATCAATTTATTAAAAATTATAAACTTGTGTTTAAATCTCATTATTATTTGCTTTCATCAGTAGAAAAATCAATTGATACAGAAAATAATATAAGAATCAATAAGAAGAATTTGCATATGTACAACTCTTATATATAATTGTATATTAATTTATTTTAATAAATTTATATTATATTTTCTCATGTTTTGTTTTATTAATGATATGGTTTTTAATAATTAAAGAAATATTAAAATATATAATATTTAAATTTAGTATAGATATATTTCTGTATTTGACAGGTATATAAATTCTTAAAATCTTCTTATTTGACCTGCATTTTTTATCTAATTTGCTGTTCTGAAATTGGTCTGATACTAATCCGATGTTTGTCTCGAGAACTATTAAAAAAGTAAAGGTTAAACCTACTTTATCCCAATCTAATATAAAAATAAGATTAAATTTAATTTTAAAAAAGTAAAATTAGAGTTGACAAAAAGATGGCGCCCCGGTTCTCACCCTGCGTTCGAGTGCATTTACCTCGCATCGACTCCCCGTGCTTTCCAGGGTCTCGCGGCAACTGACCATCCCTGGAATCTTAGCAAAAATATAGAACGGTGCCGCGCATGCATAAACACACTAGCGTGATCCTATCCGTTCCTTTCCTGACAATAATTCCTTTTTTCTTACGCCCGCAAGCCCATGTCTCTTTTTTTTCTCTCTTTCTTTCTTTCTTTCTTTATTCTTTTTTTTTAACCAACTAAAGTTGAAAAAAAGAAGAAGTCGTGCTCTAAAGCTGAGAACACTTTATGCTCGGTAGCTGGGTCATTTTTGCTATCAATCTTATGCAATCATCGAAAAAATTCATCTTATATGCGTAACATAACTGTTTAAAGTTTGGATAAGATAAGGACGTAAGATAGAAAAAATCTAATAATTTTTAAAAATGAGAAATATTATTTTTGAGAAATAGAAGATTCCATCTCATTTTATCCATATTAATCACATCTTAGATGTGAACAACGATTCAATGTTTTTAATTTTTTTATATTTGTAATATTTCACACTGAATTTTTGTCATATGCCTGCTGCTAAAATAGCATTTTAATAATCTTATTGAAAAAATAATTCTATCCATCTAAAATTTCTTAATTGAAACAATTCATTTTAAATTAATTTTGGTAAATTATTAATTTATAACATCAAACGATTCTAGTAAGGTTAAATAATTTCAACGATGAAAATTTTGAAATGATAAAATTATCTTTTTACAGGATAGAAGGTTAAATAATTTCAACGATGAAAATTTTGAAATGATAAAATTATCTTTGTACAGGATAGAAGATAACTGTTCTTTTTTTTGACAACATGAGTATAATATTAATTTATGATAAAATATTATAGATATAAGAAAAATTTATAAAATATCGTAGATATATTTGAAGTTAAAAGTAAATACAGTGAGTATAAACAAAATTATTAATACATCCAATGGAAAATTTCAGCGTAGTGTGGATCCACTTTTACATTTACCTGGCTTCCGAACGTCATTGTTCCTGCCTGCTCGAGTAACAAAAGATCCCCTCATTAGAGGTGTTAATGGATTGGGTTGGAGCCTAATCATAATCCTAATCTATTTAAAATATTTCAACCATAATTTATTTATTAAACCATTTAGAAAACCTAAACATTAACCCATTTATAATGGTTGATGAGTTGTTAACGGGTTGAATAACAAATAATATAAAAGCTTAGACTCTAGTAGATAATGATCTCTTAGGGAAAGACGAGAAAGCATTTTCGACGCAGGAGAAATGAAAACAGAGTAGTAACAAGAAAATGGAATTAGGACAACAGTATAAAAATGAAAATTAGGTGTCTAAAGGAAGACTTAGAGAGGAAAAAGAAATAAGAGGTTTACATGTATATATATAAAATTTTAATGAGTTAAACAAGTTAAATGAGTTGAACGAATTAAATAGGTTGAACAGGTTATATGAGTTACTAAACGGGTTGACCAGTTATAAATCTCAACCCTAATCCATTTATTTAATTAAATGGTTAAATAGATTGGTGGATAATAATCCATTTATTCAAAAATCTCAACCTAAACTCATTTATAAATTAGCTGAATGAGTAGATTAATGGATTTACCATAACCATTAACACTTTTTTTACTCAACCGTTTACATTGCTTCATCTGGGTTGCTTCCGTCGTGGCCTATAACATGGCAAATGACCGTCTCCTAATCGTCCAAATCATTGCCCCAGTTATTTATAATTTATTCGAGATGCGGTTGCATTTATACTTTCTAATTTAAGATGGACGGTTTGATCTCGCGTAGACGGATCCAACGTGGATTAAGCAGAAGATGTGCCAGGCAAAAGAACCCCACCTGGTTTCCGAGAAAGACCTCACAACGCATAAAAAAGTATATATAAAAAATACCAGGCATTGAAATTTGAAAGTGGGTGGAAAATGGGATTATCTATTTATTATTATTTTTGGGCTAGTAGGGGGATGAAGTCGGGTTTATTTACAGCTGGGAAAGCAGGGGAAATGGGCGCACCCACAATTCTCTTGCTGTGAAACGGAGCTGGACTCTGGGTTTTGTTTGTGAACTGCCATGGTGTGAAATAAAACTGCTTTGTACGCAAGTATTTGGATTTCTGTAGCTATTATCTAGAAGGAAAATTTTTGAATTGCCGTGGCTGATGTAAAAAGGGGTTCCTATTTTTCTTTCTTCATCAAATGCGGTCGTTTAGCTGACGCTGGTCAGCTGAATGGGGCCTGGAATTATGATAAATTGCTGCCTTCCATCCTCGGAGGAAGAATCGGATTTGGGTTTTGCATTAGGGGACGTGAAGTGAGGTTTTGGGGAATTTTTCTAAATCCAGGGATTGATAAAACGTTGTTGTTTTTTTTTTTTTTTGGTTTATACATAAAAAAAACTTTTTGGTGAAATCGGGGGGGGGTCCGGGTTTTAGACTTTTAGGTGGAAGGGTGCAATCTGATGCTGTTCTGAGGATTCTCCTTGGACAGCGGACTGAATTTTGAGGAGAAGGTTGCGAATTGAATAGATTTTTCTTGAATTTGGTGTGGGGGGTGGCGGGGAGATGACGATGATAAGCAAAACCAAGGGCATGTTGGAGGATCTAGTCCGAGAGGGGTCAATGAAATGGGTGCTTGGAAGGCGGAGCTCGTTCGAGGATGAGTTCGAAGAGATGAGTAGGTCCCCTTCAGGTCGGAGGAAGTGGTTGTCAGAGCTCTCTCCTGCCGCAAATGTGATTGTGGGTCGATGCTCCAGGTTCGTCGCTTTTATCAACACGATTTTTTTTCCCTAGTTCCCCTATGACATAATTAAGGAATTCTGTCTAGAAGTATCTCATGTTTCGACTTGTTTCAGACATGCTGTTTGCTCTCTGCGATCTTGAAATTACATTGCAGCTTTTAAATAATTTTATTATTATTATTATTTTAAAAAAGTACTTCGCGATTGGTTTTGCAGATCTTTCGGTTAGATTCCTCTTACTTACATTATAGGACGTGGACAGTGAACCAGTAGGGCTGCCAGAGCTAGACATTCCGTCCATCCCACCTATCATCGTCTCACCGGTGCATATTAGTGTTAGCTTTACCTCAATCATTTCACTAAAAAGCTCTGCCATTCCCATTGGTAGTTTGTATCAATCAGAACTGTCAACGCGACTAAACAAGCTTCTGTGAGACAATTACTACTACTAGCTGGAACAGTCTTTTCTCTGCACAGTTGCTCAATGGTTAGAAATGTGAACACTGTAAGGATGCCGGAAAAAAAAAGGACATACCAAACACAAACAGCACCCTTTATACTTTTTATTGAAATGAGAATTAAAATAAGAACAAGCAAATTGAATTTTCCTGGGTTTTTGTCAGTACAGTTTCATATCTTGTAATGCAGAATCCTCAATGTTTCTATGGATGATCTTCGCAACAACTTTGATTCAGAGGCTTCGGCATCACTAAAGCATCCGTCACGGTATGCTAGAAACTTTTTGGAGTACTGTTGTTTCAGGACACTGGCTCTGTCTGTCCAAGTTATTGGTCATCTCAGTGACAGGAGCTTCAGGCACCTTACATTTGATATGATGGTAGCCTGGGAGGCTCCTGGGGCAGCAAGTGAACCTGTACTTAAGGTGAGGAGCAACTTGCCATGTAATTCTGGTTCTCTGATATTGTCATGATGAAGAATCCAATATGTGCTGTGGGCGACTGGATTTTATACTATATAGTATGAGCTTTATATCTTTGTTTGGAGATACAAGCTGTAATTGAGTTGTCTTAACTGTTGTTCTGATGGTCTATCATAGTGAATAGACTTGCCCAAGAATCATATCATTGCATTCCTGGTCTGCGTTAATTGATGGCCATCATACTATGGCCTGAGAGAATAAACATAGAGGCATTCTACATTCAAGTTGAAATTTTCAAGTGTATTTGTTAGATCTGAATATTTGTTGATGTACTGCATCCATAGTTTTGTACACACTAGACCAACCGCTTGGATCTCTAACCCAGTCATACACAGTAACTTAAGCTGTAGGGCTGAAGATATATGGCTTTTGGTGCATCTGTTTTGATGTCTGTAATCCTTTCTAAGGCTTTATGCTAAATTTATGATAAAGTAGCTAAGTTGAAATTTCCCCTCAAAAGATAAAAGGAAATGGCACCTCTCTTACCAATACATGTAAAGAAATTGTTCCTGCAATCTCCATTATTAGTGGTGATATCCATGTGGCAGATAGATTCAGAGACTACAGTTGGGACAGAAGCATTTTCTCGGATAGCCCCAGCAGTTCCTAGCATTGCTGATGTGGTTACCAGTGCTGATCTTTTTGATACACTTACATCTTCAACTGGTGGTCGGCTGCTTTTCACTGTATACGAGAAGTACCTGACTGGATTAGAAAGGTTAGCATGCTTTGGTTGATTGCTACTAATTGTTCAGATGCGACTTGCAGTGTACTAATACTCGAGACTGACTGAATTTCGGGTCTAATCACTTTCATGTTGAAATTTGAATATGTAGTTTTAGGTCTTCTTGTTCCTTAACGAACTGTTTGAGTCTTTCTTAAAGTAAAACTCATCTTTGTATTCAGTCTGATTCATTAGTTTTCGTACACGATAAACTTGAATTTGTATTCAGTCTGAGTATTATGGCTTGGTATTCATATGCAAATATGACAAGGTAGACCTGCCACGTATTTCACTAAACAAATATATTGTTATCACAATTTTAAACAGTGTACAGCCTTGCTAGTCCTTTAGTCCTGGAGTCTGTAGGGCTCTCTTAACGATTACCAGCCTGTTGCCTAATGCTTTATTTACGGTAGGAAGCTGCATCTCGATGCTATGTTCATGTCTTTGGAGAGATCACTGACTCATTTTTAACTCTTTCATGTCCTTGAATGATCTTTTATGGATCTGTATAGCCTGTTTTGTAATTCTGTTTTGCAATTTTTATAACCAGTATTCTGAATGTGTTTTGCATCTTTTTATCTGTCATAAATTTAAATTTTGACATACTATCCTTCCTCATCCGGGAGCAAATATTTTTTAACAACATGTTGTTTATATTTCCAATTAACTGGATTGCACTGAAATGTCTTAATGAGTCTACTCATGAATCTTGACATAGGCAACCTGTCAAGCTGAAGGATGTGGGTGTTGTATGAGTTATTACTCAATTCTTTGGCATCATTTAATTTAACTATTATGTCCATCATACTTCTTTATTTTGAGAGTTTAGAAATATCTATACGCATTCTCCTTTAAAGTTCTTCATATTTAAATTTCATATTCAACTTTTGTTCTTTGATGTTTGATGCTTCAGATTTGGTATCAAAATAACGTGGGTTGAAAATTGGAAAAATCTTCCTTTTCTTGCAGAGCCATAAAAAAGATGAAGACCCAATCGGAGTCATCTCTTCTTTCTACTATACGACTACCCAGAGGAGAAAGAATTCTTGATGTGGATGGCACTGTCACCACCCAGCCAGTTCTCCAACATTTAGGGATGTCCACATGGCCTGGTAGGTTTTGTTATCAGCATTCCTAGTGTTATTATGGCACCATCATTTAATAGAGCTTTTCTAGTCTAATAGCTTTATTCTACAAATACAATTTGATGAGCCGAATGTGTTTCAGTTCTTCAAATGCCATGCAGACTGAAGTTTTGAAGGGTTTGTTTGGAAATCCTTATGAATCGAATGGCAAATAATTGGTTTTTCGACATGCTAGGAAAACACGGATTGCTTTGGCCTTTTCTTATCTTATTGAAGATTTGGACCTTTACTGTTTGTCTGTTGAGGGGGGACTGGAACTGACTTGATGGACTCTGTTTCTATACTCTGAGGATTGTAACTGTGGTTTGACTATTGCCCTGGTTCTCTGTTAAACAATTCATGTAAACTGTTTATCTAATACAGCTCACTTTTCACTTTGTGACAAATCGAGCCTCTGTCTATTGCAGGTCGATTGACTCTGACAGATCATGCACTTTACTTTGAACCACTACGGGTCGTGTCATATGATAAGGCAACAATATATGACCTAGCAGATGACTTGAGACAGGTTGTTAAAGCTGAATTGACTGGGCCATGGGGCACCCGTCTATTTGACAAGGCAGTGTTGTACAAATCCATCTCCCTGTAAGTAACGCTGCCTGCGTCTGCTATATATGTTTGTATTTTCTGCTTAACACATCGTGACTTATGAGGGCATTAGAAATTGTACAGTCACATGCTGTGGATTATCAGTTATCAGCACATGGTGAAGCATCCTGCTGCAAGAAATGGACTCCTCAGCTAATTGGTTGAAATACTATAGCCTGCTATAGTTCTTAATTTCATTTGTAAATTTTCTTATGAGATGTATAATTAATTGGTGGCTTGAATTTGAAGCATATGTTGACATAGGTGACTTTTGATGGACTGATAATTTACAAAAATTTCTTGTATATTCATGATTCTTTTGAAAACCTCCAAAAAAAGCCAGTCCACTATTAAGTCCGTCTTGTTTTGTTTTCAATTGTAGACCAGAGCCAGTTGTCATGGAATTTCCAGAGCTCAGTGGTCACTCTCGCCGTGATTATTGGTTAACTATTATTCGTGAAATTTTGTTTTCTCACAAGTTCATTCGAAAGTTCCAAATTGAGGGAGTCGAGCGGGAGGAAATTCTTTCAAAGGCTGTACTGGGTATCCTGCGTCTACAGGCTATTCAGGAAATGACCCTTCCAATGCCTGTTCGCTGGGAGACACTTGTCATGTTCAATCTTGCTGACCAAATCCCAGGAGGCGACCGTGTATTAGAAACTCTTGCTAGTACTTTGGCCTCACGGGAGTTTGACCGTACCAATAATCCGAATGCTGCTAGTGGGATGAATTCAATATCAGCTTTAGCTATGTTATCCAACTTGGGCTTTGGTTTAGGGTCAGATTTGCATGTTGATGATGGAAAAAGACTTCTGGTGGGAGAGATTGTTGTAGGGGAGATGAGTTCTTTGGAAAGAGCTGTCAAAGATTCAAGGAACAACTTTAAGAAGGTGGAGCAGGCACAGGCAACAGTTGATGGAGTTAAAGTTGAGGGCATTGACACCAATTTGGCTGTGATGAAGGTGCAGTTGCATGCTCTAGCATAACTACCTTTATATTTTCGAAATTGCCTTTTCTATGTGAAGTGATGTAAGGAGCCAGCTAATTTTTTGCTTTGTTCATTTCCGCAGTGCATGTATACTGACCCATGGACTAAAGTTTAAACATTTTTCTTGCATCCATTGGTCACCAGATTACTATATGCATCTTTTGGTCATGTGGAGCTGGATTTAAATTTATTTTATTTTATTTTATTTTATTTTTTTAACATCTACTTTGGCATTTCCATTCAAATTTTGGATTGGATGGACTTTGGGTCATTGTTTAACAGGGCCTGAGACACATTTCGATTGTTGTTGTTGATTAAAATAATAGAGCAGCAGCACTGCTCCAGTTAATTTCAGTGTTTTTTGGTTGTATTTTAAAATGTTCTACAGTTGTTATTATTATTATTATTATTTTTGCATGTTTATTCCATCAACAACTTAGACACAAATGAGATTTGCACATTTGATGCTCACATCAATAAATTAATTTGATGTCCTTACTGCTGTCGATGAGAACTTTTTAATGAAGTCCCTGTTGTTTCTGTTTCCCCCCTTTCTTTTTTTTTTCAGGAATTATTATCCCCTGTTCTGGAAATTGGAAAGTATCTTCAATTTCTTGCATCCTGGGATGACCCTCTCAAGTCTCTGGGGTTCTGTTTAATGACTAGTTATGTCATTTACAGGTTTGTCATTACTGCTTGTGTTATGATTATCTTTTGACTCAAATGTTTTGTAGTTTTTTTATGCGTTCATGTTTTTTAAATAAATTGGTACCGTGTTTGCACTGGCGGTTATAATTCCCAAGTGGATGAATTTGATTGAATCATGAGGATAGGAATCTTGGCTTTGTTAAGGTGCAAAATTGTCTGGTACCTATTCTCCTCAATGTGAGGATTCCCTCTTTTTTTTGGTTTCATCTATGTCTAGAGTAAACAAAGAGAAATAGGACTGTTGATTTGGTGCCGTGTGGTTGGATGGTCACTTGGTCTGGACCTGGCCTATAGGTTTAAAATAGAGGTGTTTCTGTATTTGCTGTAAACTTTTTTCTATGTTGCAGCAATTGTACCCTGATCCAGATTTTTGGACTTTGTTGATTCTTCCTGCTGTTAATTTATCTTTGAATGTGCTCTTCTAGGGGGTGGATAGGGTATGCAGTTGCGCTGTTGATGGTCTTTGCTTCAGTGTGTATGTTGCTCACAAGATTCTGTAACCAAGGCAGGCCAGTTGATGAGGTCAAGGTGGTGGCTCCTCCCCCAATGAACACTATGGAGCAACTCTTGGCTGTCCAGAATGCAATTTCCCAAGTTGAAGAGCTTGTCCAAGATGGAAATGTCACCCTCTTGAAGATGCGTGCACTGTTGCTGGCAGTTTTCCCTCAGGTGTTGCTTTTTTTTCATTCGTGCCAGCTTCAACTCTTCCTTTTAACTATGTGCTTTTGTAGCTTGCTCTTTTGCTTATAGATTGTCCTTTTGTTGCTCATGCAGGCAACTGAAAAACTTGCACTGGTGCTGGTTCTTGCAGCCTTGGTCTTAGCTCTTATTCCAGCCAAGCTCATATTGCTCATGGTGTTCCTGGAGACATTTACTTGGTATTCACCCCCAAGGAAATCCACCACTGAGAGGTGGATGAGAAGATTGAAAGAATGGTGGTTCAGCATTCCGGCTGCGCCCGTTGTACTTGAAAGAACCAGCAAAGAAGATAGGAAAGATAAGAAAAGGAGGTAGACCACATTTCATTTGTTATGATGTCTTCTCTTTATGATGCTTTAAACAATTTGTACAAATCCAAGTGTTCCCACCCAAACAATGAATACAAAAGAGTGTAAATCGATGGAAATAAACGAAGTTGTGCAGAAACCATCCTCTAAAGCTATCAGTGGCACTTTTTCAAGGAATCACGTTCTCAGGTTGTAAATGATTTTTAGCCAATTTCTCTAATAAATAAACTAGATAGAAAATGCAATAAAAGTGGACAACTGTGCAAACATTGTGGTGGGCCTCCATCTCAGAATTAATTCTAGACGGCATCAGGAATATCAATCATTAATGCACAGCTATATATCATCATGGGTCATCGATTCGTTGTGAAGAAAACAATGCGACAACAACTTAGGATTAGGACTTTATTGCAACCTTAAAGGCACGCTGGGACTATTGGCGTGCCACAAGCAGCCGAATGTTTCGTAAATTGCGAGCCCGCCTACGCTACTAACGCAGGGGACAACGGACGAGGTTTGCATACAACCCCGATGTCATCACCCCCATGGCTCTCTGATGTGTCTTATTCACGCAAAGCACCTAAGCAATTTTTTTTTTGTTTTTTTATTGTTCCAAGTTCCAACTGGAATTTTACTTATAATGTCGTATTTTTTCCATTTCCATCTTATATTACAAATTCAACTCATGAAATTTTACAAATTTTATATAATTTCTGGTCGGTGCTGTCATGCGCTCAAATGGAAGACACTGCTTCCGTTCGGGAGACCAGCTCCCACTCGAACGATATTACTTCCATTAGATTTCAAATCCAAACCGGTCGGAAAACATCCTAATAAGAACACGTAAGAATTAGTTGGGCTTGTTGCGCCCCAAATCCATTAAAGCATGGTCAAAATGCATAGTTTGCCGGTTAAAGACCACCTTTACACCACCATGTTAAAGAGATATCGTCTAGTGCTGATGAACTTTACTGTAATTATGATGCAGTTTGCCCCAAAATGGGCCTTGTGTATATTTTAATATAATAATACATTATATAATAATTTATTCATATAAAAAACATATGTTGGATGATTTAAATGATGAAAATATCGCTTTAAACTTGATATTTATGTTACATTATTTTATTATGTTAATTTTATACAATTTTAAGATAGGGCCGATACACGAGTTTGATTTGTACGAAAGTTGATATACAAATAAAGTGAATAATTCTAAATACAATGAGATAGATTTGTTATTCATGTTCAAGTGAGCCACACAAGCATTGGTTAATTTTCTATATATGAAATAAAGTTTTAGCTATTGAGTAGAATAATGATACTATATATATATATGGTCGGATAGTATCATTATCCTTTTGGGTACACTGAACATTTTAAAATAAAGAATTTGAGTTGTTAAAATATGACTTAAACTTTTAAAATTGTATATTTACAACTATCTGACTAATTTTAATATAAAAATAATAATGAGATAATAAATATATAAATTAGAAAGATAATTGTAGACATTAATATTTTAAAATATTAATAGATACGTAAAATATAAATAAGTTTCATAGAGAAAAGATATAATTATATATAAATGTAAAATATAAATTTATCTTTTTAAATGACCTTCATCATTGATAAGATTTTATCCTTGAATATTATCAAAATATTGAATCATGACTATTTATGAATATAAAATATACAAATATATAATTTGTAGATTCATTTATGTTAACGCATCTGTAATTAAAGAAACAGCTGAGATTTTATTTTAAAAACCATAAAATTTTTTGGAGTCGCATGACCTTCAGTCTTGATGTGGCATCAATACGAATTACCTTCCTTTTAACGCATTGTTGCCAAAGAGCCGCTAGTGCCTTGTGTACGGGTCACATCTTCTAAAAGTATATCAAAATTGTATAAATTTAGAAAATCATATGTATCTGTCTATCAAAGCTTTAGAACGTTATGAAGACATATAAAATCTTTATTTTAAGTACGATAAATATTTTAGATAGTTTGGATATTAAATTAGAATCTTATCGGCTCTTATAACAAATAAATTATTTTTAATAGATTTAAAATTACTGTTAAGTAATTGTGAATTTTGAAAATAATACAAGTCATGGATTAAGTTGATTTTGATATCTAAATAAAGCAAATAGTGTTAAATAAAGTGAGTGGATTGAATTTGACCAAATGATTAAGATGGGGCCTAAACTAGACTGTCCTACTGTAGGGATTTAATAAGATAGGGTGTACTAAATTTATATATATGAGCCCATTTTTATACATCCAGTAACACCATTTCATTTTGGTAGGATCATCTAGTTTGGGTCTTAGTTACATGATTTCATCAAATCCAATCTATCAATTGTATTTAACACTATTCGATTTACTTGGATTCCAAAAATTATATTTATCTATAATTCACATTATTTTTAAAATTAAGAATCAATTAAAAGTGATTTTAAATACAGTATAAAGACACATAAGGTACAACTTCAATAGCTAAACCACCTAGAATATTTATTCACTTTAGCGAATATGTCTAAGTAATTTTCTAAATTTACACACATTTATATATAAATTTGAAAGATATGGCCTATCTAAGTAATTTTCTAAATTTACACACATTTATATATACATTTAAAAGATATGGCCTGCATACAACTCTAATTACCATGATTTTTAGTATCTGAGCGGTTAGATACAATGGATCTATTAGATTAGACAAAATTATCAAAATGAGACCCAAACCAGACAGAAGTAATAAAGCAAAATGTTAATACCGAATATATAAAAGCCAAATTCTATATATGTATGGGAACGCTTCTATGGAACTTCTCTTTTATGTAATTTTTTCTTTTTTTAAGAGAATCTCCTTCATCTTAATAGATTTATAATTGATGAAAAATTTACTTCATTTGCATCATTTGTATTATTATAAAAATCATTTCATTGGTCTCGTATCTTTGGGGATGAATGAAATGAATTTAACATTAAATGTCACCATCTTAAAATTTGGAGGGGTAACATGCAGGCGTGTGTATAAATATATCCTTTCCTGTGCAGTGAAGTTGCACAATAATTAACTGTGTATTTGACCCAAAATGAGTCTCATATGTACTTAAATGTATTAATACTTTATACATGTATTTATCCATATATAAATTTTATATCAAATGATTTATATATTAAAAAATAAATTCAAGTTATTATTTATATTAAATAATTTTATTACGTTAAATTTGCATCATTTTCAGATGAAGTTCATAGTTCTATTTAATTGGGATGAAAATTGGTATGATAATAGAATATATAATTATAAATATAATGGATGAAGTAGATTATAATTTTATAACATATGGGCCTTATTTAAGATAATTGAGAGTAGATTATGGTACAGTTTCACTGCGCTTGAATATTTTTCAGTCTCTCTGTATGTGATGGTTTAAAAACACCTTATGATGTTGTAAGTGTGCTTCTGGCCGCTACACCACAATATAATGCTTTTCCGTGCGTATTGGATTGGAAAAAAGTCCAATCATCCAATATTATGCTACTCACTGGAATTTTTTATTCTTTTCTATTGGAAAAAAGTTCAAAAGTCGTCGACCCGAAAAGGACTTCCTACCGCAGTTCGATAATAACCCGACTTAAAACATTAAAAAAAAAAATGAGATGTCCAAAATTAAAAAAGAAAACACGCTCCGGAAATCCAATAAAAAAGAAGACGGTGTAACAAAGATTCAGGCATTGTTGACAATTGAAATACTTGAGAAACAGGTTTGGAGGTTATCACCGGGCTCCTCTTCATTATGCTGTAAGGTGTTAAAGGCCAAGTACTTTCCCAATTCGGACGTTTGGAGCTGTAAGCCAAAGGCGGCTGATTCCTTCACGTGGAGGAGCATCCTGAAGGCGCGTGATGTGATTCTTCCTGGGTGCCAATGGAGGATTGGGGATGGGACAAGTGTGCGCTTCTTTCAGGATGTTTGGCTGGATGGGGAGATATGCAAGGCGGGTCCACTCCCGTTTTCCATCCCAGAGGAGGTGAGAGTCCATTATTTCATTGACGATGTTACCAGGGGATGGGATAGGGACCGGGTGGTGGCTGCGGTTGGCGATGTTGGCTGGGAGACTATATGCAGGGTTCCCCTCTTTGGTAACGCAGGAGCGGATTGTCTTTTTTGGAAGCATGAACCAAACGGAAATTTTTCTGTTAAGTCAGCTCATAGATGGCTGATGCGGGATAATGATGACACCACACTGGCTTCTTCCTTCAA
>JAXCLR010000073.1:10130181-10146384 GCA_035584095.1 Annona squamosa
CCATCCCGAACCCGGTCACTTGTGGGGGGGGGGGGGTCGGGGTTGAGTAATTCTTTCATCAAAAAAAAAAAAAAAAATACTTGACTAGGACCGACGTGTGTGGTGCGACATTTACAGCAATTGTAAAATTCATCTTCCATGGATGGGTTGAAGACGGGCAGACGGCATCACCCACGATGTTATTATAGCCGCCCTCACAGAAGATCATTTGGGGAGAAATAGGCTGAAGATGGCGATGATCGGAGTAAAGTGGAATTGCAGTAGTAGTCGGAGATGGCGAATGGCTGCTGAAAATAGACTGGGGATGAATTTGGCGAAATGCTGGAGTTGCCGGTTTCATAGGCCCTGGTGTTTGCTGGTTGCACCGTTGAATTCTTATGGCAACCGGTGCTGATGACGAGAACAGATTGCAAGGCGATTTTGTTGTTCGGTTAAGGTGCAAGATGGGTTGCGATCTGTTACCGAACGCGTTCTGCGGGATTGCTGCTGGCTTCTTCATGCTTTGTAATCTGTTGATTCTTTGAATGAAATCTCGTGTTTTTCTGCAATTGAGTTGGGGATCCATGACTTGGATAACAACAATTCAATTACGTACACAGTCATCTAATGAGAATACAAATGAATTAAGGTGGAAATTTATACCAACCTAGCAGCGCCGATGCCTCGGATGGGCAGCGCTGTCACGTCGTGTGTTTGAGTCCCCGTATTGGATTTCGACCATCGGTTGGTTGTTGTGGGAGCAGTGGTCTCCCGTTTGATTGTTGGAAGCTGTGTCTTCCTGATTATTTGATGGAGTTGTATCTCCAACTTTGTAAGAATGTCTCAGAGCTTTTTGTGTAATACATGTTGAGATGTATATAAATATCTCCCAATCAAAAAAAAAAGAAAAAAAAAGTGGAAATTTATGAGTATATTTCAAAAATTTCCTCAAAGCTAAATACATTTTCAACTAGTGATTTTTTTTCTTTTGATGAAAGCAACTAATGATTTTGGGTCAATTTAAGGATAGAGTTGAGATTTTTGTCAAAAAAAGAAAAAAGATGGAGTTGAGATTTGGCATTAAGTTTAGTAATACATCTGACCTACTATCATCACTAACAATTAAAAGTGTCCGCTTAAATGGGAAGGGAATCAGCCGGCCCACAAATTGGCAAGGACAGCAGTGGAATCTGACAATAGTGAAGAATCCTGAGGTTACAAGCTCCAAGCTGTATAATGAATTGTTATGTATAGATTCTAACAGCTAAATTTTGGTTTTTGTTTTTTTGGGGGCTGTTCCTCGGATGGGTCTCCCTTCGTGTTTCTCCTTGTACAGTCAGCTGAGAAACAAATGTTGGAGCCCACTCTATCAGCTTGATCTTGTAACCTCAAAATATATAAAAAATCTTTTAGTTGCCTCCCCAGATGACAGCAATCAATCAGCTTGATCCAACCTAGCTATCTTGTGCTTAGATTCCTAACCGACGATCAAGTGATTTAGACGATTATTTTGTCAACTGCAACAATCCCTTGTTCAGTGCTCACCTTGGTATAATGAATATTCGTATTAGTAGCTAACCTTTGAAAAAGGCTACTCGTTGGTTATATTGGATGAATTGACAATTTAACTCAAGCTTAAGTCCAAATAATTTTCTTTTACGGAAAAGTCCAAATAATTAGGTTTGTTCGTATTCACCCAAATCCCAAACTAACCATACACCGCTTCTACGCGTGTTAGATTAGCCTTGTAATTATTTTTTGAAATTAGGAGAGAGAAATTGGAACAATTGAGCAACTAAACTGATTTCAAGCCACTATATGGCGTGTACATGGTGTAGATGAGTATCCTAACTTATTTTCATTTTGTACTTAAATCTCTCTCTCTCTCTTTCAATACTCTCGTTTAAATGGAAATAAACAGGCCCTAAATTTACTCGTTTTTAGAAATCTCTCTTTTCTTAGGATCTTTTTTACACAAAACCTTAAATTGTTTCTTTTAAAATATTTGCAATTGGTTAAACCCTAGAAAATCTCTCTTAAATTGGAAAAAAATAATTAAGGTAACCTATGAGCGGTCCATCTCATTTACGGGAAACAATTCAACCCACTTCGGAAAAAAAGGATCATCTTAGGGTTTTAAAAAATCTAAATCATCTGCACTCCACTTAATAATTGATTGTGTGGGAAAGAATGGTTTAATATTTGGACAATGGGATTTCCTTCTTCAAAATAAATTATATATGTTAGCAATGAGGGACGTCTTGCATGACTAATAAAAGCAAAACAAGGAGAAATTTCTGAATTACCTATTAACTTTTTTTGGGCCTGAAGTACCTATTCATGGCTCATTTCAAAATATTATATACAAAAGTAGTTTATTGAGAATTCTATTTTTTATTTCTGATGAGAGAAAGAGAGAGAGATTTACAAAGAATTGATAACATGGCTGGAGAAAGATGATTCTCCCCAAAAAAATAATAACAATCCAACAGCAAAACCCTCCCTCGGCTGGATGTTGTCCAATGAATGAATTAGATCATATTAGTTAATTTAATTTGAATTGAGCTACTGCTTAATTAATTTGCTAGAGTGCAAATATATCCTCCTACAAGAAATTAACGGTTGGAAACAAAAACAGTAAATTAAGGAACCCAGGAATCTATGAACAAGAAAATCTCCAACAACTCGAAGAGCAGTTGCGAAGCCCGAAATTAATTCCTTTTTTTATTCGAGATGTGCTTCAATAATCTGGGAAGGCTTTGAGGACTTCCATCATGGAGGGCGAGATGGAGCTCATGTTGGAAGGAGAGAAGACGGGATCTGGATATCTATACATGGGCCTTGAAGAGCAGAAGAGCTCCGAGGAATTAGGTGTGAAGAGCGGTACGTCGGAGAAGAAGGGATTCACAGCTGGGTCGAATGGTGGCGCGATGGAGGACGCAGAGCTCACTTGGACGTCTCCCACACTGCAGTTCTCGTCGGTGAGGATGGAAGACGAGGCGGCGGCGGCGGCGGCAGCATCCTCGCGGCCTCTAATCCTAGAGCCATTGCCATTGCGCCCCTCGGAGAGGATGGTTCCAGACTCTTGGCCCTGAGGGTACGGTGTCGGAGGACCTTCGTCGGACCTGGAGAGACCAGTGAGCTTCTGCACGAGAGCCATGAAGTCACGTGCCTGCGTGTGGATAATTTTGGGTGAGTGGGTGTAGATGATGACGGGGTGGCGCTGCTGCTTGGAGGCGGAGGCGGAGGCGGCAGCTGTGTTAGCGAGGGAGGATGTAGAGGAGGAGGATGAAGAAGAGGAGGAGGGCTTGTGGATAAGGTGGGATTCCTTGTTAATCTTCAGGGGGGTGGGACGTGGGCCTGTCATCTCGCGCCTTGCATGTTGATCGTCGGTGACTTGTGATGGGCTCATGGCGAGGAAACGAGAGAGAGAGAGAGAGAGAGAGAGAGAGAGAGAGGGAGAGAGAGAGAGAGAGAGAGAGAAGGGGTGGGGTTATGGGAGGAGGAAGGAGGTTGGGAGGTGTAAAGGCAGATATATACAAGGGAGGTGGAAAGAGGAAGAAGAGGAGCGCCAGCGATTCTGACCGTTGACGAAAAGGCGGAGCAATGATGCGGTGGGGTGTTTTTAGGGTTTGGCGGGGAATCGGTTGGAACAGACGTTAATTTGGACGGAAGATTCGGGCAGACAGAGACGGCAAAGTTAGCGGGCGGTAGATGGAAGGAAGGTGAGCTTTCCACGCTTCTCTCTCTCTCTCTCTCTCCACCCTGCACTTTTACGCTTCTGTACACGTGCGCCTTCTCATCCTTGCTTCTTTTTCTTCAACTACGTCCATCTCTCACTTGACTGGCTAACTCTCTCCCTGACTAATTATATTATCTCTATGTAGAATTCTTGCTGGCAGAGCAAACGAAAATCGTGAAAATTAGACTAATAGTTATCATTCATACCAAAAAAATTTAATTTGTCGAATTAATTAGATGTATAGGTAACTTCGATGTCACGTTAAATATGATGCATGCGATATAACATCGTTATCTTTTGGACAATCAAATATGATCCGCGCAATGTTTAAATTAAAGCGGTGTTTGGTAATTTGTTTTCAATAAAAAATTTTCACTCCTCATAGTTATGCTACTTTTTAATTATTTTTTTCACTTCTTCCTACCTATACTACTACAATTTTTGTCTTAATAAAAAAACTTACTTACTTTTCAATCATTTCTACATAATTACTAATATACTTAACATTTCTATTTTAATTTTATTCTTTTTACTCTTTATTATTATCTCTATCATACCCATTATTTTCTTATATTTTAAAAACTTTTACACTAAAAGTTTTTGTCAAAAGTTTTATCATTTTACAAATACACCCTAGGTTGAGATGGCTTGTTCTAATTCCTAAACTAATGAAAGTGTTTATGTAGCTCCGATACCTAAAATTCAGTACAAAATTCGTTGTGACCATATTTATTGAAAATAAAAACTTTTTAAACTAAAATTTTTAATCTAAATTTTTTTATTTTTTTCTAACCACTTTATTTTTAATTTTTTTATATCTTCATATACAATTATTTTAATTTTTAATAATTTTTATATAATTAAACTATTATTTTAATTTTATTTTCTTTGCTTGTCATCGTTAGTCTTATTATATCACATCATTTTCTATCGATTTAAAAATTTTTACATTAAATGTTTTTCATTCATAAGTTTTATTACTTCCAACGTACATTCCCAAAATCGAAAACTCTACGTAAAAATGATGCTTAAACACACGAAATTTGTTAGCTTTATATCATGAAACCAGAAATATATAATCACATGAAAGGCCTACATCACACATCATCATGATTTACGGATCGATACATGAAGGATAACCGGAATAGCATTAGGCCATTGACGTTAACCTCAGATAGAAACTTTAAACACATGCAATGAATTCAATTCATTAGCTGATCGTCGGCAAATTTCGACTGGGACTAGTATTCCCATAGAAAATTAAGCTTGTCAACTCACGAGCTCGTTGTATCTGTGTGCCATTCCAAGATTTACAACTTAATTACTATTTAATTGCGATTAATTACTCATTAATTATGAATGAATAATTACAAAAAAACTTAGATGCCCAATCCAATTGGCAGTCAGATGACACCGCAGGTTCCTCACTTCGGCCGCCTCACGTGCAGATACGGTGGAGCCCACTGGAGTCGCCAGGTTCATGTACGCTACTGCTTCCTCGTAACTACGTACACTTGCCTCACTCAGAATGGTATACATATCTAAACAATATACTTTCGGGAAAAAATTCCCATAGATAACGTACAGCGCTGAAAATTAATGTTATAGTCAACAAAGCTACAAAAAATCTTCTTAATCATGATATGTTGGAGTAGAAATTATTTGGAATTTTTTTTTTTTTTTTTTTTCTGTTGGTTGGGGGTGTGTTGGTGGAATGATTCAGTCGATTTCAAATGCGCGCCTAAATATGCGACAAATTAAATAAGCATATTTTCTGCAATTAGGTAAATAAAATAATTTTTAATCAATTTAAAAAAACTCAATTAAATTGTAATATCTTTGTGTTGGGAATCAATTTTTAGCTTTTATCTTTCGTCATCGACTGATTAATTTTTCTATTTAAATCTGTTTGTATTTATCCTGGAGTGTTGAAAGGTAGACATGGCTAATCCTCTCTCTCATCTCACGTTTGCATATGTTACATACAACTTATTTTCTTAATCAAAGCCAAAACAGAAGGAGTTAGATATTTGATGGCACATATGCCGCAAGAAATAAAAATTAAATATGGCTTAGAAGTGATTTCGTGTAACTCCTTCGTTCTTACAATGACGATGATTGATGTAAAATTTAATTAATTTATTGTATTCACAATTAAACTTTGAAATATTCTTACAAATTTCTAAACAATAATCTAATTTTTCTAACAATAAGTCATAAAATACTCACCAGGAGGATGCTTCGACATAAAACTTGTCGTAAAATGTGGTTGCCATGTTTTGAAACAAAAAAAACCCACACAAATTGGGCGAGTGGTCGACCGCTAAGGCAATATCTTAGTGAAATATAAACAATTGTTCTATGTGTGAACTAAAGCTTAGATCTTCATTAACTCTTCATCATCGTCGTCGTCGTCATCATTATCATCATCATCATTATTCTATGTCATTTCCCACCTAGGTGGGGTCGGCTAGATCTTCATTAAGTAATAAAATAATATTATTACCTATAAACATAAAATGATATAATTTACACTACTATGTAATGTCATTTTGCAAACAAAGTTGGTCACCAAAACATGTTGATGCACAAGCTAATAGGCATTAGCAACAGAGCTTATAGTATTAATGATTTAAACAAATTGATGTATTAATATGGGCCAAAATAATTATTCAATAAGCAAAAAATCTTTCTTCATACACATAGGCCATATCTTGTGGACACTTATTCTGTGAGGCTACTCATATATCGTGCAATACGGACAACCATAAAAATTATCTTTTTATATGTATGATCTTACTCAGATCTTCTTTTCAATGAAACTTAACATTTTTAATATTTTTAAATGTTTTTTTATTTTTAAAAATAGATAACATAAGCATGGGTACATGCACCATGGATATAAGGAAACAAAAAAATAACTTTTACTATCACTCATATGGAGACCACAATGCAGGTGACTATATAGAATCAAAAGACATATCTTTTAAAGGATCTTAACCATAGAAATCAACTACCTGAGGGTTGTCCAAGCGGTAAGGATGCCAGCATGCACACGAGAGGACAAGAATTCAAAATTTGTCCCTAAAGTGTGGGAATTTTCTCTCTCCTTAATAATTTGGGAACGTGTGGTTCTTTCTCTGGATAATGGTATAGCTTCTTTTTTTTTTTTTTTTTAATGAATGGTATGGATTCTTGAGCTTGACTGTAAAATTAAAAAAAATAAGATGTGATATAAGTGCATAAATAAAAATAGAAACCACAACTTGCCATTTTATATTTTAAAAATATTTTATTTAAATTAAAATATTTAGAATATACATTAATATAAATATTTTAGTTTAATTGAAAACTTATATATTCTAAAAATTCAATACACTAGAAAGTTTCTTTTATGTGAATGAAGAATATCGCTCTAGTCTGAAATTGAAATTGAGAACTTACACACATTAGTTAATATGTTATTGTCAAACTTTGAAAATAAATATTTTATATATCATTTAAGTTTTTAGAATATAAGCTCCTTGGGTGGCGGCCCAGTGGTAAGTGACATGGTTTATGCCGTGGGGATGTGGGTATGAATCAACATTCCACTTCCCCGTACGGGAGCTTTCGTCTTTCCTTTTAAATATTAGAAAGCTTAATTAATATATGACGTAAATATGTCAATCAAAAAAATTTTCAGAACATCTAATTAAATACATAGTAATTTACATTCTGAATTGTTTAGATTTTAAAAAATTTCGGAAAATCTAAAAAGTGACAGGTAATGTAAGATCATAACCCTTCTTTGAAATATTTTGGACGGTGAGATGATGCAAATATTCGAGCCGCCAAATCCGTGCTCATATAGGGCAGCGTTATTAAATAAGACAAGTTTAGATTTTAAAAACGGCAGCCGATGTACCCATATATGTCGACAGCTACACGCAACCTGACCTTCTTCGTTACTTCAGCGCTCCGGCCAAGATCTTTTGGCCCAATTTTTTTTTATATTTTTTTGACCCGCTTAATTGCAAGATCGATAAAGGAAACCACAGTGTTATTATGTCATCATGAAACATCCGTGAAAGCGTGCATATGATTTAACAAACGAGGATGTACACTTTGTAATTTTTTTCTCACTAAGATATTTCCATAATTAAGATCAAAGCTACCTATATAATGAGAGTGTATTTAGGAAAGTAAAATTTTTGATGAAAAATTTTTAATGTACAAGTTTTTAAAATATGAGATAGGGATAATGATAATGAGTAAAAAAAAAAAATTAAAATAAATAAGTTAAATATATGAATATTTATATAGAAATAAATGAAAAGTAAAGTAGTTGTATATGAAGAAGTGAAGAAATAATTAAAAAATAAGATAGTTGTGGAGATTAAAAAGTTTTAAATATTAACAAAAACCTTCTAAAGTTAATAATTCTAGTATTAAACAATTACTTAATTGTAGACAATAATAGAAATTGAAAGTTGCTATGAATTAGCTAATTTTTGAAAATCGAGACGATTCAATGAAAATAGATCAGTGAAGTCATGAGGGTTGGATTTGGTAAACGTGTGATGTTTGAAAAATTGAAGAGGGGTACATGATAGATAAGCTTCCGTAAATGGAACCACTATTAAAGAAACATGCAACATGAAATACGAAATTTGCTAGTACTAGTCTACTAGATCTATATATATAGGAATAATTAATTTATTGTTGGTAGCTCGATAAAATCTTTAATTATGCTATTCTAGCTCTAGCTAGCATATTACTGGAAATGATTTGGGCGTTCTTTAATGTAAATTAATATCGTGGTTGAAATACGCAAATTAAACTAATGATGACTGATGGGAACTTTCATGTTCGAGGGAGATGCACTTTAACTGATGTGGTCGAGTGGACGGTTATACTTAATGTGCAGGGTAACATTTCTAAACATGACAAGCACATGGTTAGAATTTAGAAATCGCTTACGTTCCATGATAGAGAGTCAAATTCAACCTTGAAAATTTTGGTTTTCAGATTGCGTTTAAACAAAATAAGCGTATTAATTAATTTTAACCACAATTGCACGTAATATAATTTGATGTTGATGTTTCGGTGTGAAAAGTATCCGGTCATCCTATTTCACACACACACACAAACAGCTGCGTATACATCAAGTTTTAAGGGTTGGCTTATTCGAGTCTTCTCTTTTTCATATGATTCCAAATACAACCTTTTCTCGACAGAGACAGCCATGCGCAATTAATGTGAAAAATCTCTTCTTCAAACATAAAAATGATCGAGGCAATAAAATGTCTTTGACGATCCCAAAAAAAAAAGCCTATCACAGTTTTAAGTCCACCTTCAATTCTCTCATTAATTATTATCCCGATATTTTGCAATATTTATCCAGATTCCGGACCACCCTTGAAGCTGTTTAATTAGTTCGAAAACAAATCCAAAAGGAGATTAATTACTGTAGATATGGAAGACCGAATATCAGAATTTAATCTGCCACTTCTGTTAGGTTTTTGATTAACTAGTGCCAAACGCATGGGCTAATGCAGATTTTGAGACCCATTAATTGCTGAAGATGTAGGAACTGTTCTCATATATAAATGCAGCAAGGCCTAGATCTTTTAATTAAGTATGAAGCCAAGGGTCGCCAATTCCCCATAAACTTTGAAAATATTTTATAATTTTGTACGTAATTAGCAAACTTATAAAGAGCAATTAATTAGTTTGGAATTTATAATTTTCTAGAAATCCTTTATTCATCCAAGAAGTGAGTAGTTCTTATTTACCTTGGGTTTATTTCAAATATGATCGCAAAAAATATCCTTATTTACCGATATGATCACACATTTTTAAAGAAAAGCGCATATGACCATAAAATTTTACCTCTAATTTCAAAAAAAAATTAAGCCATTTATTTGATTTTTAGTTATTATTTAAAACCCTTCATGAAAACCATCATATCATTTACTGAAATAAAAAGACATTTACCTTCCATATGCATTGCTTATAGATGCTATATTTCTAATTTCACTTTGCGTTAGTTTAAGAGTGTATTTGGTTGGGAGTAAAACTTTTGATGAAAAATTTTTAGAGTAAAAGCTGTTAAATTGATAGAAAATGATGTGATATAATATGAGTAATGATGAAGAGTAAAAAAAATAAACTTAAAATAGATAAGTTAGTTACATGAATAGTTGTATAAAAACGATTGAAAAGTAGATAGTTTATATTGAAAAATGTAAAAAAATAATTAAAAATAAAATAGTTATGAAAAATGAAAAGTTTTGGCTGACATTGTTTTTCCCTCAAACAAACGTGCTTTAAAAAAAAAAATGTAAAAAACTATCGTTCCACGGCCGTAATTAAGAGTTAAAGGCACGCTAGCCATTTAAGCATAAACAAAGGGATGGCCATACTTTTAGTAAGTCGCAAACGAGGACATGGATCAGTGTGTCAGGACGATCTAACCCTTTCTAGAACATATAAAGGGATAATCATAATTAGATGAGTATATATACAACGTATATGCATTGATTCCATAATGCGAACGTGTACAATATCATATTCCACCTTCACATCATCACGAATCATAATTTTCTCGGTGAATGCAGTTATTTTGGTTTGGTGAAATTGGTGGGAAAGTTCAAAAAAGTTGGGCCACGGCTCATCGATTGATCCGAGGAATCCACATTAAATACGTGCACGGAGAGTCTAACCCCTCAAAATAAGCTGACGTTCCTCTGAAGCTGTTCAACGATGGGATGCTGTAAAAGCTCATGTTACCAGCAGAAGCCCAGGCCGACCACAGAAGCTCACATTTTCTGAATTTTGGCACGCTGAAACAAACTTAGAGAGGAGCCGATGCTGAAACTTCCCCTAGTATTTCAAGAGAGGTTGGCACCTTCCCGGCTCCTGCTCCCTGAAGGCTGCAAACTTGTAATAGTGTTGTAGGGAGTCAATGCTGTCCACTCAACATGAAAGTTGAACACCCACAAAAACAGGGGGGGAGTAATACAAAACCCATGTAACAATAACGTATTTGTGAGACTTGATTTACATAAATATCATCATCCTTGTCACAAGATTTACATTAAATTAAACGTGTGTGCCTTTGCTTTACATCAACATCCACAGTGGATAAAATAGCAAAATTCAGATTGTAGTTGTAGCAGCAAAGAATCAATTGAATTTGAAAGGTTAGAAACATCATCCACATCTAAAGAATTTTAGTACTGATCATTGCTGCTTGTCACATTTCTTTCGAGGGATATCCAGGAGTGGTGCATCGCATTTCCTTGAGAGAATGTCACCTTTTATGACTTCACTGCATCCCATCGCATTTCTTTCCCGAACTCTATGGAGACATTCTGAAAGCGTACTACATATAAGACTATCCGGTGTAACACCATTCATCAGCATCCTCTTGTACAGCATCAGTGCTTCCGTCAATCTTCCTACCCTGCAGTAACTATGAATCAAAATTGCGTATGCTACAACGTCAGGTAATAAACCCCTGTCTAGAGAACTGCGAAAAGTCAGTGATGCTTCCTCCAATCCGCCTTCTCTGCAAAGACCATGGATAAGAACACTGCAGCTAATGATGTTTGGAGGGATCTGGTTTTCAATCATCTCTGTGTAGAGTTCAATGCCATCTTGGAATCTAAAAGACTTGAAGTAACCATCAATCAAGCAACTATATGTAACAACATTTGGTGAAGGCCCACTTTCAAGCATTCTAGTAAACATTGACATAGCATCATCCAATCGACCTTCTTTGCAAAAAGCATCGATCAAAATACTGATAGTTACAGTACTTGGTTGAAGTCCCCGTTCCATCATCTCTTCATAAAGTTGAACTGCAGCACCCAATTTTTTTGCCAAGCAGTAGCCTTTGATCATTGTGTTGTATGTAATGACATCAGGCACCAATCCACATTCTAAAAGTTGACTGAAAATCTTAAATGCCTCCGCTAGATGGCCTTCCTTGGAAAGTCCATTAATTAGAGAATTATAAATAGCAATGTCAGGGGCAACAGTGCTTCTAAGCAACATTTTGTAAGCATTCAATGCATCTATTACATTTTTTTGTTTACAAAACCCGTTAATCAAGGTGCAATATGTTACGGCATCAGGTTGGAAGCCCCTCCTTAGCATTTGAAAGAACACCATCAGTGCTTCCCTCAATTTCCCCTGTTTGACCATTGACTTGATAAGTACAGTGAAGGTAGTTACATCAGGTACAACATCATCCGCTTCCATTAGTCGGTACATCTTCCGCACATCATTTAACCTTTCTACTCCACAGAAACCATCCAATAATGCATTGTATATGAAGATATTAGGTTCTAAACCCCATTTTACAGACTTCAAGAAGAACCTAAGAGCATCTGCTATCTTTCCTTCCCTGCAAAGACCTTTTATAAGCGCACTACTGACAATATCATCAGGCATACAACCATGCTTCTTCATATATTCATACAAATCAAATGCATCCCTCAACTTCCCAGAGTTTGCAAACCCGTTAATCAGACTACCATATGTGATCAGGGTTGGCTCAAAACCTTGCTTCATCATCTTACCAAAAAGCACACATGCCTCAGAAACTCGACTACTTTTGCATAATCCACTGATAAGAATGCTGTAAGTAACAGCATTGGGGGAAATGTCCTCGCACAACATCCTCGTATACAACTCAAAGGCCTTTTGCATATCCCCAGCCCTAACATACCCGTGAATAAGTGAACTGAAAACTACAATATCTGGCAAGATTTTGCGATCTAAAGCCGTTGAAAGAAGTCTACATGATTCCTCCATTCTACCTACCTTGCAGAAACCATCCATAAGAATACCATAAACGGTTACATCAGGAGCAACTCCCTTCTCCAACATGAGCTTGTAAACTTCAAGCGCCTCATCTAGTCTACTCCGTTTGCAATACATGGCAATCAAACTGCTGTAGGTTACAGCAGTCGGATTTGGGCCAAATTCTGTTAACACAGAGAGGAAAGCACATGCAGTTCCGAGCTGCCCCTCCTTACACAGCTTATTAATAATCTTATTGCAATCAATTATGGAGGGCATGACACCTCTCTTGACCAAAGCTTGGTGAAAATCCAAAACCATTTGGACTTCGCCCTTCTCCAAAAGTGCAGCAATGATGACACCATACACCGAGGATTCAGTTCTTCCTGACTGACCCGCTAGCTCCCCGTAAATTTCCAAAATCAAATCAAGCGTCCCTGCAGTGATCAAAGAACTCAGCAAAGATGATTGCGCATAGAATGAAATAGAGAAACCCATTCTCCGCATCCGGCCGAAGCCTTCCACAGCCCCATCAACCATCCCAGCGCGGCAGTAACTATCAACAAGGAAACTATAAACCGTACTCGGATTGGAGCCATATATGCTCAAACCGTCAGAAATGGTGCTGAAGACGTCGGCTTTCGCAAACAGTCGGATCATTCGGTCGACGACCGCGCGGGAACCGTTGAATTTTCTCGAGCGAAGCAAGACATGAGCGAGACTGCAGAAGGATCGGATGTCATGGGAGAGCCCCAGAAAATGCTCAGACCACTCAAAGAACCGAACTGCGGAACCGGGCCTCGACCGGAGGCTGTAGAGAACGGTCTCGACGTGGCGCGGCTGTAATTTGGATGCCGAGACGGCATCGACGAGATCGAGATTTCCTTGAGCGAATGCATCGCAAATGCGTTCTAGGGTTTTGCAGAGGTTTTGCGAGCTGAAGTTAGCGTTTGCCGTGTAATTCCAGGAAGTGATAAAGCGAGGAGAGACGACGTATTTCAGTACCTTGGGCGTGGAAAGCATCAGATTGCCCACCCCTTCTTCCCCGACTGTGGCGTTTCGATACTTGCAAGCCGTTGGACGGAATCAACGCAATGAGACGCAACTCGCAGGGCTGCCAGTTGCCACTTGCAAGTTGCAAAGGGAACCGAAGGAGATGGAGTCGTCCGCATTAGGTTAATCGCGCTGTCCAGGATACAATTTTTTTTTTCCTGAAAATTTAGTTTAATTCGACTTGACACTGTCAGTTATTTAGAAATTAGAATCCATGCGAATGATAGATGGTTAGTTTGCTTATCAATTAACACATTCGGAGTATTTAGACTGGCTTTTCCTGCAACATTTGCAAATCCAATCAAAATCTAAAGGGGCTGTTTCAAATGATATAATGTTCTTGATCAAATATGTAAGAGAGAAGAATTTAAAATTACAAAAATGTTATTAATTTTGAAAATTAAAAAATATTTATAAATCTTCAAAAATCGGAAAATTTGATACTCATATTAAATATATTTAGATTAACAATTGTATAATAAAATTTTCAAAATTTTTTTTCTAATATTCCTGAGTCATTCCTAAACGCACCCTATTTAACCTGTTTTTTTAATTTTTTTAAATTTTTTTACACAACTATTAATCTAAGTGTATTTTACATGTGTTTAAATTTTTACAATTTTTAAATATTTTTTTATAATTTTTTAAAAATTACTGAAAATGCATGTCAAAAAAATTCTAAAAATGTCACTGATTTTTAAAAATTCAAAAAAATATATATAAATTTTCGAAAAAGATAAAAATTTATACATATGTTAAAATACGCTTATAGTAATAGTTGTGTAAAAAAAATTTTAACAAATAAATATTTACACTAGGTACACTGAAACCAATATTTCTCTCTCTGCTAAGGGTGCAACCTGGTAGGGGTCGGTCTGAACCAGCCCTACCTAAACTCGTTTCAAAACTAAGTTTGGCTTTTATTTTTGAAAATTTTCAAATTAAACTCAGTTTCAACTCGACTAAAGAAAATCCGAAACTAGTACTAGGTTTCCATCAACCTGGTACCAACACCAGCCCCGGTCCTAACCTAATATTTTTTTCTAATTTATTAAAATAATTATATTTATTTATACATTAAGTATTTCAACTAAAATTGTGATAAAAGTTGCTCCATATAATCATAACCTAATTAAGCTGTAAATTATTTACTTTAAAACCTAATTGTTATATACATTTGTCTATCAAGATTGAATATATTATATCTACATAACTTCATTTGTAAATAATTATAAATATAGGAACTCTTTAAATTATATAAGTTTCACTTTCATCAACTAATGGCAACCCAGTTCGAACCCAAATTATGGCAACTCAGTACGAACCCGAATTCTAATATTGGATTTTGGATTTGAGTTTGCATAAACCAGTAAACTTAGAATTTGAGTTACCTGAAATACGGCCCAAGCCAAGTTCCACCCTACCCTGTGCCCATCTTTCGCCACGCCCGTCAGCATCATTTCGAATTTTAAATTTTTTTTATTCGTAATATTTTCGAAATGGCAAGAGTACCCCTCTGCAGTCTACACTGGATCCACCAGACAGCGTGTTAGCCCATTTTGATTTTCCATGAACACAAGAGTCACAAGCACCCTTGTTCCCTGTTAAAATATCACCGTGCCGTGTTCGTCTTCTCCATCTATAGCAATCGTCCAACCAAAGCTCCATGAAAGACCGACCACGAAGAATCGCAGCTTCGCCTCCATCAGCAACGCAACAGACACGCAGCAACCTTGCCAATCGGCTCTAGGCTGCTGCGATCGATGGATTTTGAAAAGGGAAGTTGATGATTCAGTGGATTAACGGATTGTAATGATCAGTAAAATTCGCGGCAGAAGGTTGCGCTGGAGTGATAAAAGGGGCGGGGGCCTGGATTTGCTCAGATGGGAGACGCTGATCAATGGGTGGATTTCAAGAAGATAGCTGTGCCAACCGGTGACATGTTGGTTTCATGGCTGTCGGTTCTTGTTGGAGTAGATCCGCCGCAAGAAGAGAGATGTCTGTGTCAAAGAGGTGATCGATTTTTGAGGCAGCCTGAATTCCCGGAGTGCAGCGGTTTATGGCAGTCGTCAACTGCGTTGGAGATACGACGGTGCTATGCTGCTCCTAATTTGCATTAGATTCCAGGAAGCAACTGCTAGATTTAATGGAGGAAATAACGGAGAAGATGGGGCCGTGGAATTTGGGCTCTTCGGCCCTGAAATTGCTGAGATGCGGTGGCTGTGCTTGTTACAATTGATTTGATTTTGAGGCGAGATTTGTCGTCAAAAAGAGTATTGAGGCATGCAATCACGGTCATGTGCAGGAGGTATGTTGGATCATGTAATCGTGGGTGGATAGATGCTGCAATAGGAAGGCGGGTTGCTATCGTGTGGAGTGGAGGTCGGTGGGTATTCTCTGATCTGCAGGTTGCTGTTTCTAGCCATTCATCGGTCGCAATCAAAGGTCACTGATAGTTTGTGGATTCAGTAGCAACGTTCTGGCCGGCCGAATTTAAGAGAAAATCTTCGGAATATGGAAGTTTCATGGCTAGACAACCGGAGAAGACGGGTGCTAACTAATGTTGTCAGAACCGAACCGGTGATTGAACCGGTAAAGGAACTGGTCTGGTTCGAACCGGTTTGACCGGTTAATCA
>JAXCLR010000073.1:10150585-10178322 GCA_035584095.1 Annona squamosa
ACCCGCTCGATTCAACGGCTGCGAGCGCTGGTCGTAGCCTTCGCGTTCGACAGACCGGTCGTAAAAGATCAAATCTCATATATATATATATATAAACAAGTTTGTCTCCCCCAGCTTGACAATTGTTGCATTTGATCTATTAAAAAAAGTTTGAGTGAATGTTCAAGTAGGTTTCAAATTGGGTGCGCAAATTAGTTGGAGATTTGACTTGCGTTCATTCTAATGACTTGGGTTCAGCATAACAATTTTTGAGTGTGTTTAGGATATGAAAAAAATTTTAAAAGAAAATTTTTTAATAGAAAATTTTTTTAATTGAGAAAAAATAATGTTATGATAGAGATAATAATGATGAGTAAAAAAATAAAGTTAAAATAAATAAATTATTTATATAAAAAGTTATAAAGAAGTAATTAAAACATAGAATTTTCTTTGTTGATAATTAAAAAATCAAATACTTATATAGAAATATTTGAAGAAATGATGAGAAGATAGGGTAACTTTGGAAGGGGGAAGTTTCAGATGGAAACAACATGACAAATCGATAAGTATGGCAATCCATCTGACCTGCTTGATCCGCTACAAAAACAAAGTAGTGTTAACGTTCACGCTAATGAAAAACTAAAGTATTTTCTTCCATGGCAACTGTGGCAATGATTTGAAAAGTCTTTCATCCATGTTCATAATTTTCCGAATCAATTTTATTTATGTCGATAACAAAAATGCCGTTGGAGACATAAGCATGTTTAGTCTTATTTTTGTCTCTTAACAATAATTTAACTTTAAAACCTGACGTTAATTCTTAGCATTGGCAGTATACATATTGATTTAGAAAAAAACTTCGTCGTGAATAAACGACTTTCAAATAATTGATATTGATGAAAATATTTTAATTTTTTTGGTTCGAATTGATGTCAATGCCACAACATCAAATGAGCTAAAGAAGGTACTTACTAAATTCAGAGGAAAGAATAAAGCTATAATTTTAAACCACATTATACAAATTTCTAGAAGTTGAGTGGAATTACAGCGACCGATTGGATTGCCTGAACATGAAACTGAAGTTGACCCCATTTTTACAACCTATGTCTTTATTTATCCAAACTGCCAAAACTGTATTTACAAATTTGATAAAGAATCCCGTCTGAATAGGCAAAGCACCGTAATAAGATGGTTATTTGCTCTTTGCTTAGCGGAGGATTAGTTCGAAATTATACAATTAATTTACATATGGCGAAAATGACAAGGCATCCTATAAGACGCAAGCTGGGTACGAGATAATATATGCATTGAAGGAGATTGATATAAGGATCTATCAAATAACATTTTCCAAAGTTATAGGTTTATTGCAAGATAATTGACACAAGCTGTCGAAAACAACCTGCCTCCGGTCTCTCACTATACCAGGCAATGCTCTCCTAGGAGCTCCGAAAAACTCTCAACACAAAACCATCTCCTAATCCCAACCTCAAGGCCCTCAACCGCCTTCATCATCCATACCGATTAAAATCCATCCAAACCTGCAATCCCAGAAGAAGCTAGCATTAGCTGTTTATCTGTTGATTTTATGATTATTACCTATGGAGAAACACCCACTTGTAGTTTTCACCTTACCATCCCACCATACTGCATTACTTTGGAAGCTGCAGCACAATCCCTCTTGCCAATGAAGCATGCCTGACTCAATTCATCGACGGTTTCACCAAGGCCACCAAATTTGCAATCCCATGCCTACCTCCTTTCATTGCCCGGCCCACACACACTCCGTCACTACATCTGAGGGAACTATGGGTGCCGAATCTCTTTCCGGCTATTGCCGTGTCATTGCTTCTCTTCGTCGTCATTACTGAGTAGATTTTCCAAGGTAGCTATAGCTTAGTTACTTTTTTTTTAAATAATAATAGCTGAATTATTTAAGGTATATGATTTGGAGTTTGGATTATGGTGGAGACAGGAAATTCAGAAATCGTGGTCCCTCATGGTGTCTACTCATGTTTGTAGAAGGCCTGGCCCATGCAGCCGGCGGGCTTGAACTAAGAGATAAAAGTTACCCATACAATGTGCAGATGTGCTGGCATTTCATTTTGTGAGCCAGGCAGCCTCTGGTGCTTGCTGTACCAGCGTTACTGCTGTCAGATTCTGCTGACTTCGCACGGTTTTCGTACTATGACAGGGAGTCTTGTTATTGGCTGGAAGGCCGGCTTCGTCCATATTAATCATCTGGTTACGACAGATTAATTAAGGCTGCTTCGCGTAAGGAACTACGGAGAATGAAAAATCATAGCCACCGATACTGAGCATTTTCTCAGTCATCATGTGGACCACTGAAACTGAGACCAAGGCATTCCTTTTTGTTCATGTGATTGTCGCTGAAAGGTTCCTGTATATTATTACTTCATCCGTATTTTTATTTTACAATAATTAGTATATATTTAAAATATTATCTTCTAGATTAATTAATGAAATAAATATTCCTGCTAGACTGAACTCGAGATAATCATCAACCCCTTGAATGGATTAGCGAGATGCATGTAATGGATATATCCGCATGGTCACCAATCATCAACGGGACTCAAGGACGTTTTTTAATTTTTTAGGGTGTGTTTAATTTGTCAATTTAAAATCTTTCAATTTTCAATAATAATTCTATTTTCTAATTATTTTTTTATATTTTTCAATAATTGTTCACAACTACTCATGTGACTATATCATTTTTTTAATTCCTAATCAATACTTTTATCATGTTACATTATTTTTATATTTTAAAATTTTTTACACCAAAAATTTTAAGTTGAAAAGTTTTATCAAATACTAAATACATTCTTAATAAATAGTATTATTAACTAAATTCTCAAGCAGATAAATTTCACTAATTATCGTTGGGATTGTGAAGGCCGCCCAGTGGATTTGAAGTGTGCCTTAGAATTCAATTCCATAGCTTGTAAAGTCTAAGGTGTGGGGCCATCATCAAGCCATCTTCTAATACTCTTTTGAATTGTGGGGTCATCATTAATGCTTGAACAAAAAAGAAGACATGTCAAAGAAGTAGGTCATTCATAAGCTGGAACGACGAATAGTCGAATCATAACCGATCAAGCATGCATGCTATATCTGTGTGGTACATTCATTTATAAACCCGAAGTCAGCAAACCATCAACATTCATTGAATTAGGTGGCGGTATTTTTGGAATCGCTAGCTAGCTTGGTGCTCGTTTTTCTTATGTGAATTCATATGCCGGCTTGATCAGTCAGTGTATATATTTTATATTCCGAAGAATTATTTATGGTACATGCACGGGATATATATTTTCGTTGGCTAAGCTGGAAAATGTCGCATCTATATACAGTGGCAAGTGCTGCATTCTTTTTATAACTTTCTGCTTCTCGTCAAATGGCATTGGATTGCTCAGGATATATGCACAAACAATAATTATGTGCAATAAGACGAGAATTAATAGGCGAACCGTGAAATGAACTTCTATAAGGAATAGTTTTTGTTATATATATAAAAAAAAAAGAGATAATTGAGCCCGACATGTATTCGGTTAATTGGACCGTATATTTGGTCGTCCAAGTATGCCATATTGTATATTGTATATATCTTCCACTTATAATCAGCAGATGTGCGTACCACTTCATTAATGAAAGACGTGCCTTCAAGAATATTTATTACCATGAAATGCAGGAGATTTCATTATTTATATATAGTGCATGCTCGCTATAAACCTGTAGGAAATACATGGGTTCATAGGTCCTTGTCAAGATGGCTCGTTTTAGTTTAAGTCTACTTTGATATTTGACTCTTTATTTTTTGAGTCGTTATCATACAATTAATGATAAGAGTTACGTATACTGTATTACATAGCTAATGAATTACGGAACTTGCAACATGGTATGTTTTAGATATATCTTTCGAATATCTATCTTGATATTTAGATCACCGGATAATTCCAAACACAAACACAGAGAGAGATGATATGATAAAATATTTCTCTTCTTCCCTTCATTTCTTTACGTACTTCAGCTGAATCCTGCCGTGCGCAGCCTTGCTTGTCACCTGGTTGTGTAAGAATCACTCGACGGAGTGCGAAAATCTTCATTATTCTGATAATCTGGAGCAAAATCATCCATTACCATTGTTTCTAGTGGAATAAATCCTATTATATCCATCCATTAACATGTCCTTTTATTTCAGAGTGGTTCCTCTTTTTTGTTGATCAATGATAAATAAACTCGAATCTAAGAGATTGGATTTCCCTTTCCCCCACCCTCACTTGTTTACTTATATGGACAATCGAGCACGCATGCTACGCAAATCAACTCGGCTATTTTTTAATGCATGTGCATGATGCGAGAACTTGTACATGCTTAAATGAATATGTTAGGATAGACTACGACAACATGGTTTTGTAGGGATATCTCATAACCGAGTCTTTTTTATGAGAAGTAGATTGTTGACCTAGCATCGTATTTCCTGTAATTCATCAGTTCATTTGAATTGAAATATTGGCGATGATTCGACATGATTCACGTCCTACAAATCACGATGAATGATCATTTCCTGAAATAATGCTTTCGTCGACAAGTTTGAAAATGGAATGGAAGATCATTCATAAAAGCAGATCACGATTGATGAGGACACCAAAGTCTAAAGATCGAAATCTCCGCATGCTCCTTAGTCTTTGCCAGTAAGAGCCGCTGGATTGGTTGGTTGAACATTCGGAAATCTATGACTGACGCATGGTCAAAATAGGTGGGAGTATGTATGATGAAATACTCCCACTCTATACTCTCTTGTGCCCATCATTCCTCACTGTCGATATCCACTACACTAGACCTTTTCTTTTTTTTCTTTTTCTTTTTCTTTTCTTTTTTTTTTTTTTTGTTTTTTGAGATTAACTACCCCGAGAACCTTTTCGAGCATTTAAGCACGAAGAGGAGAACTTTCCTACTCCCGCGGACGGTGATGATCCATGCGGGTGCAAGCCACAACATATATCGCGCAAACTCATCCCTATCCAAACCGCACATTTAGAGAAGAAAGATGTATCCATTAAAAAAAAAAAAAAAAAAAACAGAGAGAGAGAAGAAAGGTGTAGATAGTATGGAAATAGAAAAAAATCATGTGAAATGAATCTGATGGACGATCTCTGATGAATTACAAGAATGTTGAAATTAATTATGACTTCACAAAGCAAGAACATTCAAATAATTTCATTTACTTTAGAGATGCATGCACACAAACGAAACTAGCATTGGTGAATTACGTAGAAAATGGGTGCCTCGTTAAGACTTGAAAGCGTTGGTGGTGTGCCCATAACACCTGCTTGGACCAGGAATAAATGGCCTTTTCAGCACACCTCACGCTGAAAAAATGCGTTGGGAATCAATTTCCATGCATCATTATGATAGCAGAAGACTAGTCTTGTATTTCGTAAAGTAAGAAAGGATTGTGCGGTCGGAGAATTACTTTTATACTTGCAACATCTGCACTTAATTATTAATACATCCGAAATGTTTAATAAATTTCTCTTATATTTGTAACATTTTATCTTAAATTTCTATTGTACTCATGTCATTAACACAATCATTATCTATCCCATTAACAAGATTATTCTGCTTTCTTAGAAATTTTCTAATTAAAACAATTCAATCTTAATAAAACTCTTAAATTATTTAACATTATATATTAATGATTTACTATCATTAATTAAGTTATGTTAAAGTTAAATTATCTCAATTAAAAATTTTCAAATAGACAAAATTGTCTTTTCAGTAAGGTAAATGATGGTTGTATTGACGGCATGAGTTTAAAAGAAATTTAAAGTAAAATGTTACAAGTACAGGAGAAATTTATGAAATATTATAAATATATAAGAAATTATGAAAAAATGTTATAAGTATAAAAAAAAATTTCTAATTTTGCATGCTCAAATTAGAAGTGTAACTTGAACATGATACCTATGGGATGATTGACTGAGTATCCTATACTGGATAGGTTTAGTTTTAAATTTTCTATCTATAGGGACTATTTGATTCCAAAAAAATATATATATATACAAATATGAATTTGGATAGAGTTGATTCCAAGATTCGAGGATCTCGAAATAATCCATATTTCATATATTAATATAATATATGATAAACAAATCTCTACCTTTAAGTGATTTTCCAAATCCTCAAAGTCATGTGCAATTGCATGGTATGCACGTGATAAAGTAGGTGCTCAAAATTTAGTCCAAATTTCATTTTTCATTAAGTGCCCTTTGCAATTCGGCATTTTATTTCTACATTTCTATTCCCACCTGGGACATTTATTATTTGATGAATCAGACGATTATTCTTCTCATATTCATCGGCACCTAGACAAAACTCTAAACAGCTTCAGTCACAACTGCTCCCTGCTCTAAACAACAATCACATGTCAACATTCCATTTACATCTGAAAATTTCTTCTTCTCTGCCTACTCCTCTGTTCATTATCATAGTTGTTCTCACACTAGGTAACGCTTCTTTATCGCTTCAAAAAT
Source organism: Annona squamosa (assembly GCA_035584095.1). Lineage (NCBI taxonomy): Eukaryota > Viridiplantae > Streptophyta > Magnoliopsida > Magnoliales > Annonaceae > Annona > Annona squamosa. The sequence continues at coordinate 10,157,113 of JAXCLR010000073.1, forward strand.
ATTAATTTTCTTTCATTCTTTCTTTCCTTGCCTTTTCTGCTTTAACCTACAATTTTTCTCCTTTCGTGCAAGTCCAAGACCAACCTTGCACCTACCTTCCCACGACCATATATCATTGTTTCTTCCCCCCCCCTTTTTTTTTTCTCACATCCCCGTTTCTTCTTGTAATTTCATCCCACCCTCCCATGGGTCCCGCATCTTTATTTCTTTCTTTTTTTTTCTCCTTCCAAATCAAATGTCTTCTTACAATTTCATTCGATCACATCCACATCCATGAACCAAACTGCATCCATGCCCTTTTAGGTTATTTTTTGGTTACATACGTTATTGAGTTTCTATTATTTTTTTAAAAAATTAAATTTCATTGACAAAAATAAATAAATAGTGACACAGAGTCAGTATTTGTTGAATTTCTTGACTGCACAGATTCTTTTTTGACTAGAAAGATCCTGTAATTTCATTCCTAAAGTAGAGAATTTTTACAAAGGTTAGATGACAAAAAAGGAGTTGGATTGCCCCACCAAGTATTACACGTTTCATCACCCAAAGATGCACGTTCAGCCAAAGTGTGAGCAGCTCTATTGCCGGTTCTTTTAACATGTTGGAAAGAGAAATCAGGCCTGAGCGTAGCAAGCTGTTTGATCTTCGAATGAGGTCCCCAACAGCTGAGAAAAACTGGCGATCCTCCCCTAAAAAGTTGATTGATATTAGGGAATCGCTTTTGATGATGAGCCGTTTAATCTGTAGCTCCAGGCCCCATCTCACGCCAAACAGAATAGTCCAAAGGACCATCAGCCTCGGGAATTTTCCATGTTTGTGCTGCTAGAAAGTAGAAACCACCCCACCTCCCCCCAACACCCCATCGAATTTCTGAGAATAGCGCCTAGACCCATGCATTTCCTTTTACAATTATGGGGGGCCATCTATTTTCATTTTATGACCCCTCACCTCGGTCTCATCCACCTATCCATCAGTTGTTTCTCTTGGGGGCAGGGGTCAATAGCCGTTGTAGCCATCTGGTACGACATCGAAAAGTTTCTGCACCACTGCAGCAAGCCCAAAAAATTTTGATCGCCACTTTCCTCCCTAATCTTGATCCTTAGGTACCAGATATGTTCTAATATGTTAGTGCAAATTGCATGTTCTAGTAGCAGATCACTTGTACAAATAAGTGGAAAGTCTAGTTGATGGATTGATGTTATGATATTTTTAGAAATTGATTACGAATCAAAATCAAAACCAATTCACCTTTGAAAACATATGATAAGACTAGCTCCGAACCGACCCGATCGAAAATAGAATAAGGTAAAAAAATTTTCAAAAAGAGTAAATGAGGGATCCACCCCTACTTGAATCTCCAATATCCAAGTTGCACTGCTAGCTCAAACTACAACAAAAGATTAGCCTTATGACACTTCTATTTTAGCCTAGTTAGATGCACCCATTTGATGGTTATTGATGAATATTAAGGGGTGTAGCTAGTTTAATGTCGACCTGGTCAAATCTACCTAATTTTTAGTAGATTAGAGTTTGAATTTTCAACTCTCCAATCCATTTATACTACCCATATAACCCATTTAATTAAATGGATTCCTACCAATTCAATAATACAACTCATTTAACTTGTCAACTCATAAGACTGTTTATAATCAATAAAAGTTAATATTTTTTATATTTATTTACTAATTATAATACTTATCAATGTTTATTTACAAAATATATATTTATCAACAATGAAAGCAACATTTCAAGAATATATAGGAAAGTTGATATTTAAAATTCAATTAAATGCTTTGTAGTAGAAGCCTTTGTTTATTATGTAAATTAAATGGTAAGTTTTTTTTAATTAAGAAATATACATAAAGTTATACTCAAGACATTAAGTTTCGTGGGATTACCAATTACATACTGTAGTAAATTAATACCCGGAATAAAGAGCAGACATATATGCCTCAGGCTTGTGATCAATTGGCTATGCAACCCTAGCTAGGTGGATCGCTAGAGTCAACTAAATTGGTGGAAAATAATGGGCATTCGAATTTCGTCGTCCTATGACGGATTGAATGACAACATGACTCTAGCCTCCCAGAAAAGTAAGAATATAGATGCCCGTGGTATTGAAAAATTTGACAATTTTATGGTTTAGGATCACCCATTGGATGGTATGAGACATGAAAAGGACGTCATTTTATATTGCAAATAAATTTTTAATTTTAATATAACTTTTTTATACATAACAATCTTATTGTGAACTTGGGCATAGTTGATATAGTTTCCTATCTACTCTTTGATTTTATTTTATTTACTTATCATTATTATTCTTAAAATATTATATTATTTTTTCAATTTAAAAATTTATTTTTTAAAGATTTTATTACTTCCCAAACACACTCATAATAAAAAATCTTAAAGAAAACAAAAATAAAATAGAAAAAATTATTACAAGAAATGTATAAAAGAATAATTAGAATACAGAGGTTGGTATCTAAGAAATTAGAACAATCGAGATAATAATAAAAACAAGTAGAGTTATTACGTAAATAAAATATTAAATAATATTAAACATTGTACAGAAAGGAGTATTTTATTACATTTCAAATGAACCCTAATCTCAATGGCCTATATATATCGGGTTTTACTTTGTGTTTCCACCCCGTGTTTTGACCCAACTTGAATATGGTGTGAAGTCCTCCCCACCCTTGACATTTCGAATCATTTTTTTAGTTAGAACATTAATTTTCATCTAAATCAAAATGTATGCATGTCACCCATCTATTAAATGTATAAAATCAACATACTATTTAATTTATATATCAATTTTAAAATTATTAATTCAATATCTGAATCATCTCAGATATCATACCTAACTAGACCTAGGATTCTTTAAAACATTATGATATTAAAATGCATCTATTAATGAATCCAAGTATTTTTATTACTTGTTTATGATAAAATATATTCTTTTTTCATGAATTAATATATTCTTAAGCAAGGCACATCCAAAACTCTAATTGAAATGATTTTTTTTTCATAATAAAATAAATTACGTTAAATAATAAAATCAATTAGATTTTTATTTTGATATCAAGCTAGGCCTCATCTTAAAAATTCATGTTACACTTAAGTGGACCCTACTTGTTTGTATGTGTTGGGTGGAATCTCTAGAAAATTTTCTAATTAAGATGCACCAAGATACACATATACACATTCAAGTCACTAGACAGTATCAATAGGTTAGGCGGAGACTCTCCCATCACCAATCACTTGCCTACTCACAACATATAAGGGATATACACTAATGCAAATGCCAAGGAATTACAGCAACTCAAATCTATGTCGTTGGAAAGGCCCTTTGGATCAAACCTATAGTGTTTTTTTATTGGCATATTTTACATCATATCTGTAACATATCAATCCAGAAAAGTGATTCTAGGTCATATATTTAATGCAATTTTTTAAGACTAATCACACGTTTATTGCAAAATTAATTATTATAATTTCATTAAAAAATTTAAAATTCATTTTCATAAGTCATGTTCCCATCATTACATCTAAGATACAAATAAATAAAAAAAATAATTATCCAATATTTGCAATACATGCCTCTAAATAATTTTGAATAAAATAAATGTTCTTGAAAAATCTTCAAATAGGTCAATCTATAGTGTCCTACTTGATTTTCTACAACTGTAAAAATAATGGACAAGTCCCAATATGACTAGTAAGTAGAAAATTATTTTAAAACAGATAATGATCCAAATAAAACTTAATTAAATGATAAAAATAAGAATTTAATTTTATAACTTTAAATTTTGGCCTCAAATAAAAAATCAAACCCTTTAATTGAGTTTAGAAGCATTAAAAACATATAAATAAACTATTTGATCATTCAAATCGAAGTTAGAATGAGCAAATTATATCCAAACAAAATGAACGGTTTACATTAAGTCACATCATCATTAACTTTGTTATAGATGAACCCCGCTAGGGCCTCTCTTACTTAGCCCTTATTGTTATAATGAGCTATATGTCAATTTCCAAAAACAACTAGGCATCAAAAGCATCAAAAACATTAAATGTATTAAAGAATCAAAAGCAACGAAGAAATTCCATTGCAAAAACAAGGATCCCATGCATTTGACCGAAATCTCTCCTCTAGACCGTCCGGACTTTTATTTGACTTAGTATAATAATGTATTGCTCCCACGTGGATCGTCCGAACTTGGAATTTTATATGGCTTAGTATACAATTTGATTCATGTAGATTATATTATACATGGAAATCATTATATATACTGCAATTAACCTTTTATTTGACTTAGTATTATATATGTATTGCTCCCACGTGGATCGTCCGAACTTGGAATTTTATATGGCTTAGTATACAATTTGATTTATGTAGATTATATTATACATGTACATGATTATATATATTGCAATTAACTTGCATCATTAATATATAATTTCAATATCCATATATACTTATTGCATATTAATTTACATCAATGCATTTATAAAAATAAAATTCATAATAAAACACAACAATATTAAGATATGTATTTTACGCACATTCTAAGGTATAATTTGTTTACACATATCATTGAAAATACATCATCATCATAAGCAATTTTCCACCTATGTGGGGTCAGCTGCATAGATTCCGTTGCGCCATTCTTGGCAATTTAAGACTAAATTTTTCTTAAAAATACATAATAATATAAAATTAAATTATATCAAAGATATAAAATTCGTAGCCTAAAATCAAAATATGTATTATAAATTTCATGTACAATTAATTGAAATAATTAATTAATTGCTCAAAAATAATTGCAACAATAATAATTAATTATGGAAACCATTATAAACTTCAAATAAAATATTATTTGCCTTCCAAAATTTGTACAGTAACTTTTTTCCTTATTCCACAACTCTGGCTTTCCCGAACCTTTTTTATGAATACCTATCCTTTTATAAAAGGTCTAAGAGATAGGGAATAAGATAAAGTTTATTTAAACTTAAACTCTATTTTAACCAACTTGTCTAAGAGAATTCTTATGCTTGAGCAGGTGAAAACACAAAAATTAATTTTTTTATGGAATCCCTTACTCAAACCCTAAACTTTTAAAACCACGGGACCACTTGTATCCTAACCAAGCTACATGAGTTGTTAAAATAGTATCTAAAAATAAAAATAAAATATAACTCATAGTTTAAATAATAATTTGGCAAAATTCATTATTAACTATTTAGCCTAGTCGGTTAAAGGGTCAACTTTTGCCATGTAGGATATCCTACCCGTCAACTTAAATATCTATTATTATTTATTTTTTCGATATTTTACAATATCTCAATATATCTTTACAATCAATATCTAAGACCATTTTTACCATCTTCGAAAGAAAGACTATAAGCTGCTAAATTTTAATAGGAGAAATTAAAGCTCTTAAATAACAACGAAAAATTAAAAACTCCCAAGCCCGGGTTCAAACTTAGGACGTGCCTAAGAGAGCGATGCTCCAGTGGTTGAAACCTATCATGTTTAGTTAAAAAGAATGAGAAGAAAAAGAAACGGGAGATGATAAAAAGGAGATGAACGTGATGCGCTCCATTTTGGTCGGATGGAATTGATCTCATATACCCAGATAAAGCTAATCCATTTTTCAAAGTAACTCAAAAAGGCCTGTGGACTCCATCTACATGCGGTCAATATCCAGCGACCGACCGCTATCACATAGATGAGTCTGCTTTCCGCATTTCGATTAAGAAAAATAAGGCAGTTTTCATACAAAGTGTAAGCCACGATCGTATGTAAATGTGCGACTAGTGAAGAAAGGAAGATGCGGTCATGTCTACCTGCATTATACCTGCAATGCTAAGCCTTATCCGTTCAGAGGCAGCCCACCTTAATTATTTCATATTCTTTATTTTTCTAATCCATGGACGACTGTTGTGGGCGTCTCCAACACGAATTCTAGTAATTAAGGCGTGGTCTTCATTAAAAAGGCTATGGAATTTAGAAAGGCCATACATGGAGGGTAAACGACACAAATTTTAATGCACTTTTTTCATCGATTCAATATAGTTTTTTTTATGAGTTGTACAAATATTATATCTCATTTTATATTAAAGGCTTAAAATTTTTTACGAAAAACAACAATAAACTTCCACTTCTTTACACAAAAGACAATAAACTTTCACAGAATCAATCCGCATTCAGCCAAACCCATGACTGCAAGCCTCTTTGCCCATGTCCACTTCCAATATCTATTCATTGATAGTTAATTAGCGGCCAGGCATCATATTCATTTCTTATTTCCATGAAACGAGAATCGTACCCTAAATACTTTTCTTGTCTACTTAATTTTTTTCTATGCCAGGCCTATGTGGGGACTTAGTAGAGGGTCGGTCCATTTTCTAAAAAGGGAAAAAAAAAAATCTCATTTCTTCCTATACACACAAACATAATGACATCTTAACTATCTATGATCTGTTCTATTTTTTTTCTTTTATCATCTTGATATTCCAATTATATTTCATATCAATCCATATAATTATCTTATTTGTGGTATCTTTATTAATTCCCTTTACTACTAAACATTTTTCACATCATATCATATTAGTCTCTTAATTTTTTAAAATCAATCTTTTTCCTGGCTTTTGGTGCAACTATTTTTTTTTATACAATTTGGTACATCTTAAGAAACGAGACTTTTGAGAGAGATATTTTCTTAGTGGGTAGTATGTTTATCAAATTAAGGCAATAAGAAAAATCACCTCATTCACATGAAGGCAGTCTTGAGTGGCTACCAAACCAATACCTTTTTCCATTTTTATGTTTAATCTTCCTTGCATACTTAATCAAATAAAGTATCAGTACTTAATTTTCATCTTTTTATAGTCAATCAAATTATTCTATACCATCTTCTCTCAAAAAATTAAATTAGTCTATACCATCAAAATTAAAAAAAATTATTTTCTATGACATCATATTGTTTCTTTTCATAAAATAGAGTTTTTTACCATTAAATTATCTCTCACTACTACTTTTATCGTTCTTAAAAAGTTTATTATGCTTTTTGCCTTTCTTTTGTTTCTTTAATTTATTTTTATTTTTATTTTAATACTAGCTTAATGCACTACACTAAATCTTCTTAAATACAGTAATTAATTTGACTACATATAATATGAATATAGTCACATTTAATGTCATTTGGTAACAAACTAAGTATGCGCGCAAACAATCACATTGCATATTTCGCTACATATGGATTATTTCATATGAACAAATCCAATAATTTAAAAACAATTTTGCTGTATATAATGTTATAGTTGCCAAAATTTGCTGCATATAACAGTATATGTAGCAATTTTTATTTGACCACAAATATTATTAAGGGTTGGTTACAAATGTGGGTTGCAAATTTTATAATATGCATCAACAAGGGGTGAGACCAATGCTTGTCAAATGAGAGACAAAATGTTTGTAACGAGGATCGAAACTCTGACTGCTTAAACCTAACTCAGAATATTTAGCAATTGACGTATCCTTATATTGATATGTTATTGACATCATCCATACGTTTGTTTTATCTATTCATTCCTAATTTTTCCTTTCTTCTTTTTTCGTGTAGGTGACTTTTTAGATTTTTCTTTTTCTTTTTCTTTTTCAATTGAAAGTGTATTAGACGGAACATGAATAACATCCCTTTCAAACAAAAAGTCTTAAATAACCGCCGTTTCTTTCACATTGATTTTTTAAAAAAGTTTCATTCCCTCTTGATAAGCAATAAGATAAGAAAAGAAAAGAATTAATGGCCAATAATAATAATAATGTTAACACCTGAACACCATAATTATCTTTAAAATGTAACAAATTTTTTTGTTTAATCATGACATCAAAATTCATCACAATATTCGCCAAAAAATTCCATCTACATCGCATGTGTTACTCGTTATCCGCGTTAATTACTTATGAAACGCGAAGAATAATGGTTCCGCATACAATTAAAAATGGATAATAAAAAACTTGTTATAATTTCCCTACTAAAAATAATTCATTTTTCGTTGTTTTAAATTTCATTATTGTCAGGACCCGTTTTATTTTGAAATTGCAAAAGAAGAGGAAAATAATATGGTCTCTTTTGCAACCAGAGCGACGTGTTGACAACTTGCAATACGCTTGCAATCCAAGGGACACGGAATGCATGATGCAGCATCCCAATTCCCAAGCTGTTGATTCCTACTTACGACCTGGAACGCTGGCGCAAGACAGTAGCGAGCCGAGCTCCAAAATCTCATCATCCGTTACACTTACACCGGCCACCGCCCATTGCAATCCGTCCCAATATCGTTTTCCGGGCCATTCGCTGTTCCGCTCTTTCAAGTACCACCGTCCAACTGGGCTGATTTTTTTTTTTTTTTTTTTTTTTGAAAAAAAAATTGTATAAAAGAAGTCAATCACAGATCGAACACGGCCATCCTTTTACCATGCTTCTCTTAGCAAGCACACCAGGCGAACATGAGAATGGATACACGGCTATTATTCATGCAGCTAAGGTTGAGAATTGATCTCCCCTAACGAACCGACAGATCCAGTAAATATTTCAGTCCAGAACAGGATTACGTCAAGATCTTTTACTCAAATTTTAAAATAGTATTTTTATCAAAGAAAAACTTAAACTTGTATCAGCGCGGTGATCATATTTAGACCGCAATAGACCCGACTCGCTCTATATTTATTTATTTATTAAAAATATAAATATATTTTTCTTCTTTTCTTTTTTAAAAATTATATTATTTATGATTAACTATATTCTAAATTACACTTTAAAATTATATCTTATAAAGGTTTAATATAAATAACATTTCAGATTAAATAAGAATTTAAAATATCAAAAATTTCAAAAATGATTTCAATTTTCAACCCAAATTACTAGTTCATATTGCAATTTAAATTTTCAATAAAGTACGGTTTCGTTAGCTTATTTTAACAAATTCAGTACATCATTTTTATTTAGTAATTTATTGTCTATAAATTCGACATAGATACAGCTTTATATTTAATAGGTATATAAACCATTTAAACTATCACATTTAACTCACACTTTAACTGAAACCGCTAACCTTAGACTAACCAAAATTTGACCCGAGATTTATTTGTAGTAAGGTCCACCCGCAAATGGGCAGAATAAGAAATCTACAATCACTAATAACGGCCGCACATAATTCACTCAATCCAAACCGTTCCAATGGTTTCTTCTATCTTTAGCACTCCCCTGGACGGTCGTGATCCCCTTACGAGAAAGCTTCTGCAAGTTTGAATTTCAGCAGCGATAGCTCATTCCAAGAGTGAGATTGAGGCCCACCCAAAACGAAATGGGGGAAGAATTGGACGGCCGGGATTCATCAGAATAGCAGGGTGTGTGTATTTTGCAGGGGAAAGTGGTTCTTGTGGTATGCCACTATGTTGTTGTTGTTGTTGTCTGCTGACAAACGACGATGATCGTGGCCAAAACGGCATTCGACTGGAGGAGGAATTTCTACATTCAGCAAGCGTGCTGTTGGTGGAGGCCAGTCTGCTCTGTTTCTCTGCTCCTCTAAACTACTGGAAACCTACCTCTCTCTCTCTCTCTCTCACCATATAAAACCGCATCCTACCAAAACCCATTAACTTTCGCTTCCCAACTAAGGAGTACGGACTCATCTCCTCCTTTTCGTCTCTCCATCTCACTCCAAATAACAGAAAACGCAAAACTCATTTCCCTTTTCTTCTCTGTCTCTGTATCATTCTTTCCTGTATCTCTCTCTCTCTGTCTCTCTTCTATGAGACTTTCCTTCTCTAGTAGCTACTGCAGTCGACTCCAATCTTCCATCCGTCCGAAACCCAGGCGGGCCACCACCGGGTCTGGTCACAAGGATCCTCTCCTCGTCATCATGGGTGCAACCGGCACTGGCAAATCCCGGCTCTCCATCGACATCGCCACCACCCCAGGTTTTCCCACCTCCGAAATCATCAATGCCGACAAAATCCAGCTCTACAGGGGCCTCGACGTCACCACCAACAAAATACCACTCCATGAACGCAACCACGTCCCCCACCATCTCCTTGGCGATTTCGACCCATCCCACGGCGAGATCTCCGCCCTCCGTTACCGCTCCATCGCCGCAACCACGGCTGCCGAGATACTTTCCCGCGCCCGTCTCCCCATTGTCGTCGGCGGCTCCAATTCCTTTCTCCAAGCTCTCGTCGCAGACCGCTACGTGCCCAGCAACCACAGCTCTGGTTTCGGTTTCGTCGGGCCCAACCCAACCAAGTTCAGGTACGACTGCTCCTTCATATGGGTCGACGTTTCTCTTCCGGTGCTGATCCAGCGCTTGCTCAGTCGCGTCGACAGAATGCTGGAGATGGGCATGTTCGAGGAGCTGGCTCGGTTTTTCGGGTCAGGCGGGCCTGCTGGCGATGGGCTCGGACAGGCGATCGGGGTCCCGGAATTCGGTACTTATTTCGGGCTTTTCGGCGGCTCGAGACCCCAGGGCGATTCGGTTCGGGCAGCGGCTTTCGAGGAGGCCGTGAGGCGGATTAAAGAAAACACGTGCCGGCTTGCGGAGCGGCAGTTGGGGAAGATTCAACGTCTGAGATTGGATGGGTGGGATTTGAGGCGTGTGGATGCGACGGAGGCCGTGCTCGCGGCGATGAGCGGGAATGCCGATTGTGTCGGATCGCGGGAGGCTTGGGAGAGGGATGTGGTGGGCCCGAGCTTGGAGGTCGTGAAAGAGTTTGTGAAGGGGCGGTTCTAACGTGTGCAGGGGGTTGGCGTTTTGGGTTTGTTGATATTTTATATTTACTTTTCTTCTTTTAACCTTTTTACCGCGCTAGGAAAAACGGGCTGCCGATTTTGGACTGTGAGGAAGCCTCCAATACCAGGGGATAATTTTGAATTTCGCTAATCAAAATCAAGAAATTTGGGTGGGGTAAGTTAATACAATTCTACTTTTACATACAATTTCTAGTGATCTTATTTACTGCCTCTCTTTAGTACACTAGACTGCAAGCAGTCGCTACTCACGCATGGAAAATTACTGCCAGATCTTGTAAGTGAAAGAAACTGGACTATCTTGGTGACGGGAAGAGTATTAACTGGACCCTCCAGTTTGAAAACGGCCAGCCAGCAACCGTTGCTAAGGGTGCTGTAAATTCTTTCCTACTTTTTACTGCTTTATGGCAGTCACGCGTTAGGGTTAACTCCGTGCGCAGGTTTCCTAAAATGCTGATGAGTTCAGTAGAAGATGTCCATTCTTTTGCCCTTTCCCATTAGCTACGAAAAATACCTGGATTTGTAATTTAAAGCGACATCAGGGCCTCCAGTACAATTTGCAACTGATAATATAGAGTCAGCTACGTTATACGGTGGACTCATATTCATATTTTGGATGTTAGCGATTATGAGGTGATTAAATGTTAATTGTCCATCTTCAACACGCTGAAAACTTGTCTTAACATTTTATTTTAATTCGTTTTGATTTGTGGGGAAGTTGACTGGTGATTTCGAGCTGGTATTGCGCACGCCTGCATATGGGGGAGGGGGCAGGGCAGGTGAATGAGCATGCTGTCTGCCGCCCGCGCATGGGTTTTGAAATTTTGTAGGGTAAATTTGTAAAAATAATAATAACAATAAATTCCGAGGTCCCCAAAATGCCCAAGCCCCTATGCTACCCGTGCATGCCTTTCAGACCCTAGCGCGGCCCCACTATACACGCGCCCATGGGTAACCCCACTTGGCTATGCAAGCAGGAGATGGCTATTTCCCATTGCCACGACAGTTTCTTAATCATGCGCAGTCAGTTTGTTTAATTTCAATTGACTTTGGGCATTTAAATGATAAAGAAAATACGTGACGGTAAATATATGATGACAAGCAATATAAGTTACAGTTAAATAAAAAAAATTCCCAAACTTTAGTAGAAATTCCAATGCAGATGGTAATGGGTATTTTCTAACAAGCATTGGTCGAAACGGCGGGTGGGCATGCGTTGCAAGGCATGAAGGAGTAGGGCAGGGATTGGAGTTTCACGGACAGATACACGTTTGTGGTCTGTAGTACTGTAACATGGCCCAGAACATATTGATAGGGAACTGTGCTACGGACAAGATGTGTACCATGAGTGGGGAATTCTGATTTGATGCAACAGATAAACTGCATGCAGGCATGTGACGGGACGCGGGCGAGGAAGAAATTTGTACTGGCAAAGTACGTTGAAGGGAAAGGAACTCCGTCTGCACGACCGTGGTGGTTGGAAAGGAAAGACTGATAATTGAGACGGCCCTGTTTCTGAATTGTGGGTGGCCACCCAATATCATGAGTGTGCAGGGGCTTGCAAGTCAAGGCATCATAGCAAGCCCTTCGACATGTTGGTCTATCAGTTGCCTCAATCTCAATATTCCAATGGCAAATTGCCATTATACAATTGCATTTTTATATGTTTTATCAAAAAGGAACTTAATAATTGGAGCCCGTTCTCGTGGTCGGTCTTAAAATTAAAGGATGTGTTTGTTATTAAGAAAAAGTTGTCAAGTTAAAACTTTTCATTCTCTATAATTATTCTATTTTTTAATCATTTCTTCACATTTTTCTATACAACTACTCTACTTTTCAATCATTTCTACACAACTACAAACATAACTAACCTATTTATTTCAATTTTATCTTATTTATTTCTTATCATTACTCCTATCATATCACATCACTTGACAACTTTTACTCTCTATAACTTTTCGTCAAAAATTTTACCCGTTCCCAAACATACCCAAAATTAAAGTATTGGTTGTTGAGGGCTTGTTTGCTTGTTTGATTTATTATTATTATTTTTTAAAAAAAATTCCACCATGAAGTAGGCTTCCGTACGATTGATTTACAAGTTGCCACTAGATGACCGTCAAATCGAAAGGCATTTCATCTTAACGTACAATGATTATGATCTTCTGTTCTATAAGACATCGTGCAACCTTACGTCCATGAACCCAACCTTTGAAGCCATCCCCAAAACGCAGATTTATTATTATTTTTTATTTTTTATTTTTTTATGGAAACCAACCGTGATTCGGAGGGTTGAAGTATCTCTTGTCCCCCTGAATCTTGGCACAAAATCATATTTTTCCCAGGATTTCGGTCATCTGCAATGCGTTGCAAATTGCAATTCAGAACTTCAACGTCTTGGACACAGACGGTATACATTCCAATCAAATTCAAGACAAGCACTGCACTTGCATATCTCCATGTATTTATACATGAATCTAAAACTCATCTGGCCAGCTCTAGAACCTGAACAAATCACAATAATTGGAAACCTTAATTAGTTATAATAAGAGTAACATGCACCATTTTTTCTTACACCCCACCCCCTAGGTTTTCTGTCTAATTAATGCCTCGTCTCCTTTGGGTTGCGACCCTTCAAGCTCATTAAAAAAAAAAAAGGGGGGGGTTGCCTTAACAGTAGTCTTAAGATTCCACTCTAGCACACGACTCTGCTTAGATTGATTCTCAATCTAATTCTAATTTTTGAGAATTAGTTTGAAAATCAATTTAGTTCAAGCACAGAATATGGGTTTGAAGAGGCGGAAGTGTTACAATTTAGAATCCAGTTGTGGAGGAGATACCTACCTAAAAAGGTCTTAAACGTCGGGCTAGAGTAGACGGCACTTGACCCTTAATAAAGCTGGATAGGAATGTAATCTAGTTGAATTCTAATCTTATGAGTGGTCCGAAAAGCCAGCTTTTCTCAGGACCATGATTATTTAAATCAATGGCAAGCACTGAATGACTAGCACTGATATCTCATTTTCTAGGGAAATGATCCCGTAGAGCAGCTTACCGTCCGCCTTCCTATACAACCATTTTCCTTCCAACAACCTTGCCAAATGTACGGAATATCCAACCCATGCAAAAGGTTGCCCCAGGCCATGTCCAGTACTTGGGAAAATCTGGCATATGCGTGACGTGGACTGGACAATCCCACTTCCTAGGACAACTAGTTTACTTTTCTAACAGAATGATCATTAGGATGTGACCCACTTTTTGATTAGGAGTGCAAACGCGCGTGTTTTTATTAATTTTGGGTCGAATATATATAGTCCTTGACATCTGTTCTGTAATATCCATTAGGCTCTGATTAATTGGCTGATGAATTTCATTAAATCATGTTATATCGCCGGTGAAAATAGTTTATCATTACGTCGTATTGTGATAAAGTGAGCATCCAACCATATTGCATCTTTTTTTCCTTGAAAAAGTCACTTTCTTTGAGTTTTCTCCGATTTTCCCCCTAAAAATCCCTGAAAAAATGCATCCCATACTACTGAATCTTTTCCTTAAAAGTGGGTTATTCGTTTCGCCATTAGGGCAATTAATTGAAGAAAATGGAAAGAAGGTTTCCCGTCCTTCCACTTTTTTTCAATACAGAATTCGGTTTCGGCCCTCCCCCCGTCACATGGAAAAATGGAAATATCACTTTTCCTTGGACAAGACTGTTCGGTTTCATTTTCTAGATTCCGCACTTAGATATTTAAACATCGATACCCCTGATAATTGAATGTTTCTCTAGTTTGGGGTTTCTATACTAGTTTCTTGTGAGACCAAACGACAGCAAGTATTTTTAATGTTCATTGAGGTGATCATCAGTGGGTTTTCATCTATTCAGAAATTTTCTATGAAAGTGCATTCGGAGCTCTTTGCTAAGTGAATCCCACTTTTCTAGATCATCATTACTGTAAGTTTGTTTTCTGCCTATATATGTTAACTATATGAATCTTGTTCCCCCATTTTTTAATCATGAACAATGTTCGAAGTAACCTTTAATATTTTCAAAAATTTTAAATTACTTTTATCTATTTTTAAGTCTTTCTTTCATCCTCTTAGTATCTTCTATTTGAATAAACTTGGTTATCTTAACTAGCATTGTTCATGACTCTATTAGGGTGTGTTTTGAAAGTAATAAAATTTTTAGGCGAAAAGTTTTTATTGTAAAAGTTTTTTGAAATAAGAGAAAATGTTGTAATATAATATGAGTAATAATAAGGAATAAAGAGAATAAAATTATAATAGATAGGTTACTTGCACAGACAGTTATGTAGAAATAATAGAAAAGTAAAGCAATTTGTATAGAAATATGTGAAAAAATAATTAAAAAATAAAGTACTTATGGAGAGTAAAAAATTTTAAATTGAAAAATTTTAAAGAAAATCAAATGCACCCATGATATGTGAAAACTACTTTAAGGTTTGTTTGGCAGTGTACTGTAACTGGTGTTATGTGTTTTTCCATTTCTTTGTTACAAATTGAAAGAAGTAAATATTAAACTTAATTTTCTCTAGTTTAGAGAAAATTATGACTAAAAAACACATATTGCAGAAGTAAAAAAATGTTGCTTCACAATAAATACTACTCAATGAATTTCTATTAAGAAAAAGATATTCATCCACTTTTAACCTAATTTTCCTCTTTTTATTATTTATTGGATATTGTATTGATTTATTTATTAATTATATATATTATTTTACAATTTATACACCTTTAGATTAGCCCACCTATTTTCTTCTGCTCTAGTTCATTAAACATTCATTAATTTTGTCATTTGGGCAAGGGAAAAAAAGCATTGTTTCAAAATGCTTTTTGGTTGGAGGGAGCATTTTGAAAGTTTTTAATAAAAGCCTCTAAAAAGTACAAATTTTATTATCTGAAAATTTTTACATCTAACTTTTACACAAAGCACTTTAGCAAAATATAAACACAGAACTAAAAGAAACTTAATTAGGCTTTGGAATTATTGCACATGCCATCATCTTTTTGGTCTAGGTCTAATGTTGTTGCACATCTGACCAAGGTTGCTTATATTAGTGGTGCACAATGGTTAGGTTTTTTCTAATGATTTGGGTTAGAGTAGTTCCAAATCAATTCAAATTTTAAAGGGAATTTTAGATAGATTGATAAAATAAGAAATTTTTTGCGAAATAATCATTATAAAGATATTTATATTTAAAAAGTTAAAATTATATAAAGAAAATAAACAATTTCTTTTTATTTTATCTTTTATGAGGTTGCTAAGTGAATTTCCCAATGTAACCTTTTTAAAGCATTTATTAAGAATAGATCTATCGTTTTTCATTATTTTTAAGTAATTGGTATTAAAGATTAGTTACTACTTGTTTGTTATTTTATAATATTTGTTATATTCAAAATATTAATTATATTTTATTAATCATATGATAATAATTCAATTCATTTTTAAATCATAGTTACTTCTCGAATTAAAACTTTTGAGTCATCTGGCTTGACTCGAGGACCCCCTTCTTGAACCGGCTTTGAAAACTACCCTTTTGTTCAAATAAACTCTGTTGTTGAATAAGTGCATCATTTTGTTGCAAATTATAAACAACATTTTTTGTGTATTTAAAAAATTGTCTTCTCTTCACTAATATGTATGCATGCATCTAGTCTAATCTCGTAGATAGACAAGGCAAATAAAAAAGAAAAAGCAGGAACACTGGGCTTGTGAAGAGGTGTCACACCGGGTGGGTACTCCTGAGGGGGTTTAGGTTTTCCCTAACTGGTACTAATCGATAAATATTAATTACTTGTTTAAAAAATTCGAAACCGAGTTTTTCCCAGTTCCAAACTGATTCGGGTCAGGAAACACTCACCCACTGAGCACCCCTATTTATACATGCACCAGTTTTGCATTTATACCATCATATATTTTGATAGTCAATTCCAAGTTCAGGTCGCGGAGATTCTCTGTGGATGCCTTGGGGTATGCTTTTGCCCCCTTATGTCTCAAGAACATGATAATGAGAATAGGAAGCTTTAAAAAGTAATAAGGGTGGTGAAAGTAGCGTAGCTGAAGAAACGACATCTTATATAATATCTTCTGCTACTATAATAGACAAAATCACACTTCCGTCGTCATAGTCATTTGATTGTGCTTGTAAAGTTGGGCCACCCTCAAAGTTCCTGGCTGCGCTCACAAAAGAAAAGAGCTCAACTTTCGGTGATCCAAATGCCTCATGGTTCTAATTGGATGACCGTGGGCACAACTCAGATAACTTTGGAAAGAAATTCTATTTTAGTCAGCTGAGTTGACTTGAATAGGAAACAATCAAGACTTGAGGATTTGCCATGAGCCTAATTCCTTTAGGAAAAAAAAAAAAAAAAATGCAGTTGAACCGACTTCAGCTGGGCCAGCTTAATTCCGATCATGAGTCTACATGAATAAAGTTTGCATCTTCTTTTGCGAAATGAATAGACACGAAAACATGAGTTATTCCTCTCGAAAGTGCATCGTGGAAAGCAACTCTACTCGTTGCAAGAAAGTTGAGGGAGCGGGAAAGGGAAACTGGCCCATGAAGCAGAGTGCAGGGCCCGGTCTACTTTTGATGGCCCAAGCAGAAAGCCACAGAGGCGATTTGAAAGGTCTTCGCAGGCCTCCAACAAGGACATGGTCCAAATAAGACTAGCCTATTTTTGGTGGGTATGACATAAATTGCCTAACGGGCCCGTTGTCTTGGGACCACAAGGTTGTGGTTAAGAGGTCCTAAGATTAGAGCTTAGTTTGGCCTAGCGCAATCGGGCTTAAATCCACCAAATCGTGGATTTAGTACTTTTGAAATCTGTTTGGCCGTAACATTAAAGTACCATTGAGAATAGCAATCGTAGAAAATTTGCCATATCACATGAACACCAATTCCAAACTCGTTAGTACTGCAAAAGCCAATCGTAATTATCATAAATTAAAAGACAATACTACCCTTCACAAACACAATTAAAATTCTAAAAGCATATCCCACCTTATCCTTTTATTTTATTTTTATCTCCTATTCTCATGGGAACTCTTGATTCCTTCACCAAATCAACGAATAAAATACGTTACACATTTTCTTTGTTATAAAAAAATTATATGCATGTAAAGATAGTACAAATTTAAAAATTGTTGCATGTGTACAAATTCTTTGTTATTATATGTAAATTTATATTATAATAATATAAAGAAGTTGATTCATATTATTATGTATTTATTATTATTTATCTTATTAAAACAAGATATTTCAATTGAAATTTGTGCATGTAGTTATTGTAAAAATGTCATATTAGAGAAAAATCATTAACGTATTTTGGAAGTATTTTAAAATTACATGAGATTTACATTATTATTTTATTTATGTAAGGTTAATGGTTAAAAGAAATAAGTATTTACCGTTCTTTTATAAAATCTAAAATAATTCAAATTTATAAATGCTTATATTATATATTTTTTTTTATCATTTTACATGTTTATAAGCATTTTCATCTTTTGAGCCAAACGCTAAAATATAATTAAAAGTACTTTTTAAACTATAAAGCCAAACACTTCTTATTTTTTTCACATCGTGCTTTTTAACCCGCTTTATTTGTACTCATATTTTAAGAAAAAGTATGAATTTAAAAGCTTGGCCAAACAGGGCCTTAGATACTTGTCTAATATATCTTCAATTGTCTAATACACATTTGTTGTTTAGTATTATTAATATTAGTTATTTAGGCTCACTTTTATGTAACCGGATTATATAGGTATAGTTCTATGTAACCCTATCAAAATTTAAGATTTCGATGCTTTATGGAAAATTCAATCAATTTATTATATTTAATATTATTTGTTTAATTATAAAACTAAGTTTCATTTCAAATCCAATATATGCATAGGTCACAATTGCTCAAAAATAAAAAAAAATACTTAGACCTATTCATATATTTATTAGAATATAGTAATACTTTATAGAATTATTTATCTTTATAGTAATGACATTTTAGATTATTTAGATGTTGAAAATATTACTAAAAAATCGATATTTAGCGTTAAATTACTTTGTTACTTTGATTTATATGTTTGTAGATTAGGCTCATACTTAGTGAGATTAGATAAATTAAAAAGTTTCTGTGATAAATATAAATGATGTTAAATATAGTAAATAGAGCAAAATTTTCATTACTTATTTAGACATTCAAAATGAAAAAAGATTACACAGAAAGAAAGTTTCACAAAAATATCCCCTTAATTATCATTTCTTATATTTTTTTAGAAGAATATTGACTTCAACCTTTGCATATGACATCTATTGTAAAAGAATTACTTAGACAACTTGGTAAGGTAAGTGGGTCCAGATGCCTCGTTGTCGCCTTTTAAGACGTCCAGCCCAATGCAATTGGGGTAGCGACTGCTTAATATTTGAGGTACGACTTTTGGTGGTCCGTCCAAGCCATAATAAATATTGGAAGGGAAATGTCGTTCCAAAATTAGGCTGCCGTAGGAAACGCTTTTAATGATCAGTTAATGATACTTCCAAGCTCCCCACACGATCACAAATTAACCCAACAGGGAAAAGTCAGGTTGACGCGTGAAATTAAATAAACAAAGAGGGCTCAGATTTGGTCGTGACAACGAAGAGAAGTTTGAATGGCCCAGGACACTCGATTCAGATTGAAGAGGCTCGAAAGTCTTGGACATGAGTATGACCAAGGAAATTAACGACTGTATTATGTAATGGGATTGCGAGCAAATTGGCCAGATCGAATTCTTGAAGTATCTACAATTTTGCACGATGTCCATTGCTTTAAGAAATTTCTGCACATCTCTGTTGCATTAATCCTGCATCTTCCAGTTCCGATATTGATGACTACGTGTTTGACATAATTAGTCGTATAAAAACCAACGACGCAGGCGACGATAAAAATCATAGTCCATAAGCAATGAAGGAGAACTACTTTTCCATGCGTTCAAATGCCGACCCTCTCTCTTTCGTCTCTTCGTTTAGAAAGTTCCCAGCAGCTCCCGGGCAAGATAAAAATATCCAAGTTCCCCAGGTCATCTTGACAGATTTTTTTTTTTTTTTTTTTTTAAATTACTTTGAAGAAGGCACATCCACTGTTCGAGGGCACATTTTTTATTTAATAAAAACATCAACATGAGGCTCAAACTGACCAATTCATTTTATTAAAAAATTGGGTAAAACCTGTCTCAATAAAATATTTCCCTTTGTATTTGGTTGCATGTGAGCGTTTTACATTATTAACTTCTGCGCTGGCGCGGGCGCGGACCTGCCATATCCAATTAATGCAGAAGCTTTCCTTCTTGAAAGTAGTATTGATTCTGCAACTGCTACAATAACATATAAGAGACGAATCTATTAATTAAGATGGTTTTGTATTTTTATAATGATTAGTGCATCGATAAATAGGCTAATCTTTCAATCACGTTGTGCTTTCGGAACTTCGACGTACCAACCACCTGTTGACGAAATTGGCCAATTATAGGCATTCGTACAATACACTTGACCCATTCAATATTTATATCCTGCTTTCTTCTAAGCGACATTCGGTCAAATCAATTCGGCTGGCCAAGAAACCTTTAAAGACTTTACCGATTGCCAAACCATTTGGTATATATTTGCTAAAAGAAGATATTAAAGCACTTGTATTTTTGCCAAACCAATTGGTATACAGGACGACTAACTTAATTCCATTAAATAACTCTAGATGGTAACTATCGGGTTAATGTTAATGGCTTCAAATCCAGGTCTATTCTGCCTCAGCGGGGTCTAAGAAAGGGGGACCCGTTGTCACCGTATCTTTTTCTCTTTTGCTCGGAGGGATTATCTGCTCTTATTTCTGCTGCTGTTTCCTGTGGTGCTCTTCATGGGATCAGATTAAACCCCAGGGGGCCTCAGATCTCTCACTTGTTGTTTGCAGATGATGCTCTGATCTTCTTAAGGGCAGATGAGGACGATATCAGCCAATTCTTGAATATTCTGAGAACTTACTCGGCTTCTTCTGGCCAGATGATCAATGTGGATAAGACCGCTATCTTTTTCAGTTCGAATATGGGCAGCCATGAAAGGGAGACAATGTCTAATCGGCTTGGGTCTTCTGGCAAGGAAGTCAGTCATTATCTGGGCCTCCCGGCGTGGTTAGGAAAATCGAAGCGAAGATGGTTTAATAGCTTAAAGGAACGTGTTTGGAACAAAATCCAGGGATGGAAGGGTCGGTTACTGTCTTGGGGAGGGAAAGAGGTACTTATTAAGGCAGTGGCGCAGGCCATCCCCTCTTACACCATGAGTATATTTCTGCTCCCTCGGTCATTTTGTAAGGAACTCAGTGGCATGTTAAGCAAGTTTTGGTGGGGGGAGAA
>JAXCLR010000073.1:10178422-10198530 GCA_035584095.1 Annona squamosa
ATTACTCCATCCCGAACCCGGTCACTTGTGGGGGGGGTCGGGGTTGAGTAATTCTTTCATCAAAAAAAAAAAAAAAACTCTAGATGGTCGCCATGGAATGTCGAAATCGAAATTAAGGATGCCAATCTCAAACACAAGAATGCCTCTCCACATCGACGGAATTGAACATGAAAGGACCATAGTAATAAATTTGCAATTTTACATTTTTAAATATTTATCTTGTATTTATAAAAACCAATGATTCTCTACTGCCTACAAGTAACAAGGGCATTTTTAAGCACATTAACCACATTGTATTATTCTCTCAAAACATAAAATTATCCCCTAAAGACAAACACTTAATTTGTTTGGTCTTATCCAATGTCCACGTCGTTACCCACGTTGTCTTTAAGTTTTAAAGAGGTTATGCTCTTATGTAACTGAATTGTATAATCTAATCTCGTCTATTAATTGTGCCTACTTTGCTGATAATATAAAATTTGTTTTAGTTAATTATGTTTGAAATTATTTTTAGTTGCAAGGCAAAGTTTTCATCGGAATAAAAGTTTGTAAAAGCACCCATCAAAATGAATAAAATGAACATGGTAAAATAATTTAAGGTGTGTATCAATTTCAAAAATCTATATCTTTTTTATGAGTGTTTTACAATCATCTTAACAGATATTTCCTACTTAAGTTCGAAGACATTTTAACAAATTTCTTACAATATACTAATATATAACTAACAATATTTCTAAATTTAATGAAACAATAAGTACTCTCACACAATTGAAGAGACTATTGTTATCGATTGACCTACTTTTTAATACAATAAATGTTGCTGAAAAATATATAGTTTCTTTGATTTGAACTTGGGGTGATTACATGGAGGCATGCTTGGCTTACCACCAAGCCTCTAGCTTGATGGCCAAAAGCTATATCTTTAATATATATATATATATATATAAGACATCATTATCATATTATTTTATAGATAAATAATTTTGTAAAATATTACTACAATCTCTAATCTGCTGACAAATGGATCCGAATATTTTTTATAATTTATACATAAATATTTTAAAGTAAATTTGATGTATAACAACCTATCTAATTAAGATATTTTTGTTCTCATCTTTCAGAAAAAAAAAGAAACATATTTTTGTTCTCATAATAAAACTGCAATAAACTAGTGTTGTCGAATTCCTTCACCGGTTTATTTTTGTTTGTATCTTCAAAATCGGAAATAGTTATTATTCCAAAAACTTGGGTGTAAGCTCGGGACACTTGGGACCGTAAAACTTTATTCTTTTCAGGGTCAAACGTATTATCCACGCCAGCGACCAGTCACGCCGCGGTCATGTCCATGTTACACGTGGATAACAATTTAGAGGGGGTATAAATTGACTCACACTTCTAGAAAAGCTCCCTTTATTCCTTTTAATTAAATTCTGGCCCTCGACGAAAAATGGATGGATAGACCATAATGCCTTAAACTTCACCTTAAGACCTTTAAAAATTTTCCACCCTCTTATTAATAAGCCTTATATGAATAGCTCAAGGAAGTCTACCATGTTTTGATTTTCGATATTCAAATAATCTAGTCCAAGAGGATGGATATTGAGAGGGCTCGATCGTGGCAATCACGACACACGTGTGTGGAGACATCAGACATACCATATTTATCTTACTAGCTCTAAAGCCTTCGAATTATATATATATGTACCTTCCTCTGTCTCAGACAGCTAATAAATATCCTTATTTGGTGCCTGTCGATTTTTATTTTTGACCGCCGTTGGCCGCTGCAAGATCAATATAGCCGTGGATCTGGCGTGAAATGGAACATGATAGACTGAGCGCGTGGATTAGGGTTGCAGGGACTTGGCAGACCTCAATCCAAACCCTCCGAATCATCGATCTGCGCTTAAGAATCGCTATTATGGAACTTTTATATAGCATCTTTTGATAAATCATTTGCGCGCGGAATCCATCCGATTAAAACCACAAAATATTCTTTCCGACGTCGGGTCGGCCCGTCGGCCTTCGGACCACCATTTCACAACTCCAGCGCGTATGGTTGGACCACCCTAACCTACTCTAGAGAAATTATTAACGGTAATCTCGCGATTATCGAGCGAAAGCACTCTCTGCGTCTCAGCGCTGGAGTATCATCCATCACTAGCTACCAGAAAGGACAAGCGCGCATAATTCCGGGAAGCAGATTATGGGTGGGGCAGTTCGCGCAGTGACCTGATTTCTACCAGCGTCGAAGCAGCAGGGCCGCGCACCGCCGTGATCTGCTGTCTTGACACGAAAATTCGTGTACAAACACTTCAACTCATCTGATTGTCAGCTGTCATTCACCTATGGTGTGGATTCGTAGTTCTATAATCAGTCCGTTGTTTCCTTGGATGGACAAGTATGATCAAGTATGATGTATCATGTAACTCTTCTAATTTTAAAGGTGCTGATGATTGATGCCAAATTTGATATATTTATTGTATTTAATATAATTTATTTAACTAAAAGATCAAATTTTATTCAAATTGACTGTTTGCATGAACACATTTGCACACACGCACATATATATATATATATAAATTATGAAAAATTTGTAAATTTATTTACATATATATTAAAATATAATAATATTNNNNCGTTTATTAATATACTAGTGATTTTTAAAATAATTTAGATATTAAAAAAACTACTTTCAAATTAATATTTTTAGTATTAAATTATTTTATTATACTGATTCTATATATTTACAGATGAGACTTATAATAATACTAAATAAATGAAAAAATTTCACTATAATAATAAATAATATTAAATATAATTGATAAAACAAATTTTCGATTAACTATCTAAATATTAAAAATAATAAAATTGCATAGAAAAAGAGTTTCACGAACAAAGCCCGCACAACTATTATTTAGGATGTGTGGACCAGGTGTGACAGATTTGATGAGTCGGAAGCATTCAGGTGGGAATCTTGGTCAATCCAAGCCGCTGCAATTCAGATCACGGTTTACAAATGTATGGCTGTAGGTCCCACAAAAGACAAGAAACCGCGGGTGGTGGGAAGTTCCCCTGCGCGCTCCTGCTGCTTCTCGAGTTTTTAAGTGCCATGACTTTTCCAATCGCCATTCGCTCTTACTTTCTTCTTGCTTGTCTTGTCTTAATCGCCGCTGTTCCTTGGCCACATACTACCGCTGTTCTCCCTTCTTCCAGCCACCTCATCTCCATCTTCCCACATCAGAGCAGACCTTTTGAACTCCTGCATTCGAGGCCATTGCCTGCCTTGTTGGCTGTTTCTAGTTTGAATGGAGTCGTAATTTTCTACTTTGATAGGATCGATCGGGTATGGCTAGGAAGAGTTTGCGGGAGCTGTATACAAAAGAGGCTTTGGACTTCTTCAGGCATGTTGTGGAAGAGAAGCCTCTGCTACCTTTTTTGGTTCCGTTGGCTCTGGTTTCGTGGGCTGTCGAACGGTGGCTCGTGCCATTCTCGAATTGGGTCCCCCTTGCTGTCGTCGTGTGGGCAATGATTCAGGTGCGGTGTTCGGGAGAGCTTAAATGATCTTTCTCTTGTTGGTTCTGGTTTACAAACGTGTGTTCTTTCTTGAATTGTACTGCTGTTTGTCCACTCGGCAGCAGCATTTTTTTCTCATCATGCGTGGAGAGAATTTAGCTCTCCCAGACTAAATTCTTGTGAGCAGCTTCATTTTCTGTTTAGTTTGCGGATGGAGATTGGATGCTGTAGGGTTGACTTCTGTTTGTTCCTATGCCAAATCTTTGGTAGTTCGTACTGAATTTGCCTCAGCAGGCTACTGTTTTAGGGCTGACTACTGCACCATCATTTTCTCTATTTCTGCCCCTGGTTTCTTGGATGGTAACTTTTACTTATCAAAATAGAGATTTAAGAAATGTCAGGGATGGTAGTTGTCCACCTGTTTCTATTGTGCCCACGACATCGTTCAGGATGATAAAAACTGTTGATCTTATAAACCACTTTTTTTGGCGTTCTTCAATGGAAATCGGAGTAATTGTAGCCATTAAATTGCGTGAAACTTGCTAACTTATAAATCAAAGCTTGGTCGCTTCTTCTCCTGAGCATTCAAAATTTTAGACTACCAGCATGTTTTTAACAGTTGTTAGAGTTGCATGTTACTTGAAGAACTTCATTTGTTTATTGTTATTCAATCTCATCTTACTTGAAGAATTTATCATTAGGGCGATTGTCTTGTTAGTTGCCATGTGGGCAAAATGGCAGTTGCTTGCTGCCAAAAATGTCCACTTGGTTAGGCCATTCTGTACAAAATGGCAGTCGGCACCATGAAGCTTGCAACTTCTGAAAATTAGACCAGTTTACTCAAATGATTGGAATTGGGACATTCCAGCCAGATCTTCAGTTGCCCGTTGATTTCTGACATCATGGTCCATCGGTTGTTGTTGGAGATGATAATAATAGTGGGGCATACCATCTGAATGTGTTCAGCTATTTTATTCAAGAGAAATAATTGAAATGCGTAATAAACTACTTTCCTATCTGTGGATAAAGGGGCTTGATTCTGAATTCCGTGAAATGTCATTGTCTCTGGAAACATGGGGAAGCCACATGGCACAAACATGAATAAATTTTATTTTTCTCCTTACAGCATGGAAGGTATCAACGTCAGCTGCTTGTAGAAGACCTGAATAAGAAATGGACCCAACTCATATTGAACCAATTGGTACATATTCCTGTCACTCTAGTTTTATGATTTTGTCATCTTGCCTTTGAGTTTGCAATGTGCCTGCAATTTATTGTTTGTTGACCATGTTTTATAGCCCAGAACGCCTCTAGAGCCATGTCAATGGTTGAACAAGCTCTTGATGGAAGTTTGGCCCAATTACATTGAACCCAAACTCTCACAAAGATTTCGGCACATTGTTGAGGTGACATTACTGCTCCTTGCTTTCTCCACTAATTTTACAAGTGCAACACACAAAAAGTGCACCGTTCTTAGGCACATATGCAGACCTTGCTTGTTCTTATGCTCGGTATCATGGTTGTAGTGGAGGCACTACAGAGAAAAAAAAGGGACAAAAAAGAAAATTTGGAAGGGGGTTCGGAGATGTGGCTGGTCTTCCAGATTCTGACATCCTCCCATGTCTGGATCTAATCAGTAATTGCAGAGTTATAGAATGACAATGATGGGCCTAGGACCATCTAATCTTGGAGGCCTACTCGGGCTCCTCTCATGTAAGGCATGGCTGATTGATCAGCAGACTGCAGTCTGGATAATCTAAATGCACTCCGATCTACACAAAATCTTACACCTCATCAAACTATAAATTCGTTGAAGCTCTAGGAGCATCAATTTTTATTACTCGATAGATTTTCAGTAAAAAATAATGTTGGTCCTTTCTTCATCTGCTTAAAAACTAAAGTTGCATGCCGTAACTTCAACATATCTTCCTCTTTAAAATACAGACCCTTCTGATCAATTTCTTTGTCAGCTATTGTGTATTGTTATCACTATAAAAAATGCTACGTTACTAATAAAATGTTCAAACAAAAATCTGTATAAGTATTTTTATCAATATTTTAACCTTTTGTTTTCATAGTTGCTCAATGTTAAGTGAAGTTTGGTCACTTAAATTGTATAAACCTTTGCTTTTGCAGAGACGTTTAAAGCACCAGAGGCCAAGGTTTATTGTAAGTGTTTTTCCTTCGTATTTTAAGAAATCCTGATGCAATGTCCACTGTTATTGTTAGTTTGAAACATCTTGGTTGAGCTAAGAGCACTGCCTTTGTCCAGGAAAAAATCGAATTACTGGAATTTGCCCTTGGGTCATGCCCTCCCAGCATCGGTCTTCAGGGCACCCACTGGTTGACCTCAGGCGATCAGGTGTGTCTTTACGCTTTTAAATTTTTATGCTTACGAAATAATGGAAGCCTATGGAGTTTTTGTTTGTTTGTTTGTTTGTTTTTTACCTCTCTCTAAAGTTACACTGGCTAAAGGTGGATCAAGCAAGACTAGACATTGATCAGAGCCATCCCACCTATCTTTTCCTATGAGCCTGTTGTAGTGAAAGTATACAATAACAGCATCATGTGAAGTAAATAGCTTTGGTACTACTGGAGGAAGTTTATCATTAAGCTTTTTAAGCAGAATGCCTGAGGGCTCTTCCAATCTTATGCACTAAAAGCAAAATGGATTTGACACTGTTTTCTATTCATTTCCTTCTATTGAAGTCAA
Organism: Annona squamosa; assembly: GCA_035584095.1. NCBI lineage: Eukaryota > Viridiplantae > Streptophyta > Magnoliopsida > Magnoliales > Annonaceae > Annona > Annona squamosa. The sequence continues at coordinate 10,184,649 of JAXCLR010000073.1, forward strand.
TTTTATCTTGAGTTCTTGATGAGTGTGAATCAGTTTCTGCCAACAGCGGTATATGCGGACGGGTTTTGATTGGGAAACAAATGACATGAGTATCATGCTGCATGCAAAGTTGTCAAAGCCTCTAGGGACTGCCCGGATTGTCATCAATAGCATCCGTATCAAAGGAAATGTATGTGCAATTCTGTTCTTCTCTCATGTACTTTTGTAATTTTCCCAATTTCGTGGATTTCAATTCAATATCAAAAGAGTGCCACTTGGAATTCATGTAGTAGGATGCCAACATCATGTTTCACAATAGCCTCTACTATACATGAATCTGGCTTGCTTTCAGGCTAGTCATATTTTCAGACAGGAACATGAATATGTTTGTCAGTATGTTGGTGAATTGTCTAATTTTTTTTGGCATATGTTTGATCTACTTGATAAACAGACCAACTTCCTGTTGTTACTAGGGCTTCCCTCCATACCCAACTAAGCCATGGCTAGAGCTTAAGAGACTATGCATGCATCCTTGCTTTGATCTCCATGTATAAAGTACAATGCAGTATTCATATAGTAAGTGTCTGGTGTTCTTTGCTTGATTTTCAACGTCAGAGTTTGAAGACTACTGGATGCTACTCTACAGATCATTCTTGCTGTTCAGTTCACTGAAAGGAATGTCTATCAATTTGCAAATATTAGAGATTTGGTAACCTGAGAAAACATGCATGAAGTAGCAAATCAGAGTAGTGAAAATGAAGTGAGAGATCTTAATGGGACTTGGATTGAGGTGGTGAGCGAAGATATGTTGCAAACACAGTGCTGTGGACTGCATCAATTGGTTATAAAAAGACTTGTAAATGCCGCTTCAAAACCCAAATATGAAGGACTGATCTATGAAAATGATGAACACGTGTGCGTCCTGTAGAACAGTATCATCAGTGATGGTTATGGGCTTTTCTTCCCTAGAAAAAACATAATATTCTGGACTTTCAGACAAGAAAAGAATCTAGTTTTTAACAGAGTAGATTTTCTCATAATTGTGTTACCTAATCCTTAGTAATATGTTTTCCGCTATCCAATTTGTATTACACAGCTTTTTCTCATGCCAATTATTGATGGGCAAGCAATTCTGTATTCCTTTGAATCGACTCCTGAAGTAAAGGTAGGCGTCGCATTTGGAAGTGGTGGGAGCCAAAATCTTCCTGCAACAGAAGTGCCTGGTGTTTCATCTTGGTTGGTGTGTCTCTCCTCTAATCATTCTCCCAGTTAAATAAGATGAACCTTGGATTAAAGAATAACTGTTTCTGCCTGGAATCTCCTTGTGTGTGACGGATCCAAGCAGTTCATGATGATTGATGGTCCAAACCTTGTTGGTTCATCATCATACGAGCCTTTAACCTGCAATATGAAAAATTGGTTGACACCTTTAACTGTTTTGAATCATAGTTCTGTGGGTTACCTGCTCTTCTCATATTGGTAAAAAAAAAAAAGATCTGAATGATCTCATTTAACATTCTTATGATATGACCACATACCATAGATTACAGAAGAAATTAATTTCTGAGCTACTTATTTCAGGCTCTACTTAGCACTTGAATTCTGTTTTTCTTCATTCAGGTCAAACTTGCCACAGAAATGTTGGTAAAGACGATGGTGGAGCCCCGCCGTAGATGTTATCCATTGCCTCCAATTGATCTGAGGAAAAAAGTTGTCGGAGGTGTATTATCTGTTATTGTCGTTTCGGCAAGTAACATTGTTGGCAATATTAAGGGGAGCAGTCCAGAAAGAAGACAGAACTCTAGAGGGAGCAGCCCTGAAGGAAGTTCTAGTTATAGTGGTTTACATACACTCGTTGAAGCAGAACTTGGAGAGCTGACAAGGAGAACAGATGTTCGTGAGGGTTCATGCCCCAGATGGGATACTACTTTTAATATGATTTTGCACGATAATGTAGGAATTCTCAGGTTCCATCTTTATGAGTGGGCTCCGAACAATGTGAAGTATGACCACCTAACCAGTTGTGAAGTGAAGGTACCACTGGTGCTATGTTTTCATCATGATGCCCCAACTTAATTCATACCCTTGATCTGATTGTATCTGCCATGGAAGAGGTTATGCGTAATGCTTCCCAGACAGGAAGGCTGTAATCATTGGATCAGAGCCTATTTATAGTCAGTTCAAAGGAAGAAAATAAATGCAATGGCCTGCAATGATATATGATTAGTTGATGATAAAAGAACAGAATCTGGAAGAAAAAAAAAAAAAAAAACTAGATTTGCAGTACCAAATAACAGGTCCACTGAATTACCTAGTAGTGGTGGAACTGAACCTATGCAAATCTTGAATCCAGCGACTGTTGTTTGTTGCTGCTCTAAAGCCAAATTTGAATTTTTGATTCTTATGATATCCCCTATTTACATAATAACGCTGAAATTTTCCTCTGAAACAGATGATGTATTCACCTGATGATTCCACAATATTTTGGGCTGTTGGACCAGGGTCTATTCCTTTGGCCAAACATGTTGAGGATTGTGGCATGGAAGTTGAAATGGTCATTCCATTTGAGGGAACTAATTCGGGAGAGGTGAGTGCCAGCTTACTGGAAGAGTTCATTCTACTAAATAATTCCTTTTATACCTATAAAAATTGCACCTAATTCCTAATATACCCACAATATTTTGTAAATTCCTCTTATGCCCATAATATTTCATCTTAAATTCCTATTATACCCATGCTGTTAAAACTACCGTTATCTACCCCATTGAAAAGACGATTTTGCTTTTTAAAATTTTCTAATTGATATAATTTAACCTTAATATGACTTTTAAATTATTTAATATATTGTATTAATGATTTAAAAATCATATTAAGGTTGAATTATTTTAAATGGAAAAAATTATAAAAGGGCAAAATTGTCTTTTCAATGGGTAGATAACGGTTGTATTAATGGCATGGATTTGAGAGGAATTTAGGGTAAAATGTTATGAGTATAAGAGATATTTATGAAACGTTGTGGGTATATTAGGAATATTAGGAATTTGGTGCAACTGTTATAGATATGAGAGGAATTATCCCTAGAAGAAATTATAAGCTAGATGGTTCTTAGTCTGTTTGTTTTCATATGTTCTAACCTATTTTTAATTTAACCTGTACCTGAGTCGGCGCTAAATATTGTAGACCTGATTAACCTCTGGAAGATATCAACTTCGCAAAATTTTGTTATAACTTGATATATTTGTTGGTTTTACAGTTAACTGTCAGACTTGTTTTGAGAGAGTGGCAATTTTCGGATGGCTCAAATAGCCTGAAACATTCCCACCTTGTTAACCATCAACTGTCTACATATGGTTCATCAAATTTTGAATCAAAAACAGGGCGTAAATTGAAGATAACTGTGGTGGAAGGAAGGGATTTGGCAACAAAAACTGGGAAGTGTGACCCTTATGTTAAACTGCAGTATGGGAAGGTCAATATCTTCGTCTTGCTTCTAAATTTCAGTTAAAATTTTTTTTCTTGTTAGTTACCTTTCGAAAGAGAACAGAAAACCAAGAAAGAGTATCCTGTGAGAAATGTCACCATGAATGGCCCAGGCTCGTGTAAAGGCTGTACTAAGTTCTTTGTTCACAGAGAATGATTCTTTATGCTTACGAAAATTTTCTGGTTGTTCATTTTCCCACTTTGAAAATATGATTAAGTCCATTACTTTTTATGTTTTGTTGTGTTCCAGAACTTTCCGAGAACTAAGACAATTCAGAATTCTGCAAATCCAGTTTGGAATCAGAAGTTTGAATTTGATGAGATTGAAGGGGGTGAGTGTCTTAAAATCAAGTGCTATAGCTCTGACATCTTTGGAGACGATGGCATTGGAAGTGCACAAGTCAATTTGGAAGGGTTGATGGAGGGTACACTAAGGGATGCTTGGATCCCCCTGGAAAAGGTGAACACTGGTGAGCTGAGGCTTCAAATAGAGTTTGTGAACACTGAAGGTGAACGATCAAGGGTAAGTCTTAGAGATTGCTGTCCATTTGCCTTCTGCCGATGCAACTCGAAAAAGTTAATATTCGTAGTTATTTTTTTCTCAAGTCCTACAGATCTGTTTGTATAAAATGGTGTGCAGATCAACATCATTTCTTACTTGTTTTTTAGGGCCTAAAGATTATGTTTAAACTAATAGATCCTAATTTTAAGACAAAATCCAATAAACCCTTATAACATTGTTCATCAGCCGTGTGGCACATATCACACATGGGAAGAATGTTTGAAATCTTTCTCTCTTATGGATTTGTTTCTTTCTTATCAAATTTCCCCTCAAGTTGCAGGCATTTTATTCAGGAGAATCTGCTGATGCTGATGCATCCACCTCGTATGTTTCATCGTGATCTGTTTACCAATGATGTCATTTTTTGTTGGATTTGCATTTATCCAGAATGGGATGGTGGGATCAGCGAGTGGTTGGATTGAGCTGGTTTTAGTTGAAGCCAAGGACCTCATTGCTGCTGATTTGAATGGAACAAGTGATCCTTATGTCAGGGTACAATATGGAAACGTCAAGAAAAGAACTAAGGTTAGGCATCTCTCGATTTGAGTACTATATTGGGGGTATGACTGAGCATTTCATGTGTATAACATTGTAGTCATTTCTTCCTTGATTTTGTGTGTGTAATTAACAGTAACCATCTCAAGTTTCACATGTTGCTATTTGTTAAGATGCCCATGCACCCAGCGCTAGTGTGGCATATTGCTAAGAAATTGCGCTGCTCACTACTACCTTGTTGGTGAATCAGGTTCATATTAATGATGTATTTCAAGGGGGATTTTTGAAGTTACCATCTGCATGCATAAATTCAGTCATTCAGAGGGGCGCATATCAGAATTTAGCTCCTAGAGTTCTTTGCTTGGCTTTCTCAATTTCCTTGTTCATTTGGATTCTTCCTTTTGTTCAGGTGGTGTATAAAACATTGAATCCCCAGTGGAATCAAACTTTAGAATTTCCAGATAATGGCAGCCCATTAGTGTTGCATGTGAGGGACCATAATGCTTTGCTGCCAACATCAGGCATAGGTGATTGTGTGGTAGAATATGACAGGTTGCCTCTAAACCAGATGGCCGACAAATGGATACCTCTCCAAGGAGTGAAAAAAGGAGAGATCCACGTACAGATAACAAGAAGAGCTCCTGAACTAGGAAAGAGATCTAGTCTTGATGCTGACATTTCTGACTTCAGTAAGGCCAATCAAATTTCCAGTGAGGTGAGACGATTTACATTACTTCTTGTTTAGCAAAAAGCATCCATCACTTTCGCCGGATTATGGTTGTTACAACTTGGATTAAGTTTTTGCTTTTATGTTCCTCCAAATTTCGGTCCTGTTAACCTTGCATGGTCAGCTATCAACCATTGTTTGTTGTACCTAATCAATTGATCAACCCTAAGTCAGTGGTTAGATCTAAGTTACAATATGCAGCAAGTCTGGAATGAGGGTGTGGCTCACTACATCGGAGCTTTCCAGATGAATAATCTGCCTAAGTCAATGATGGATGGCATTATCATGCATTACCATACCTTAAGAAGAAAACATTCTGGATGTAAAGCAAGCAGGGTCTAATACCTTTTTGAGAACTTTTCTCAGATTATGATAATTTTTTTTTGTGTTTCTTTTTTGCTAATCCTATTTTAGCTTTTCTTTTCTTGTATTCGAACTGAATTGCTGTTATGATTGGATAAAATTTGGATGATATAATGCCGTTGTCATATCCAATCAGGAGAAAAAGAGACATGAAATACTTGTTTTCTGGCATCGATCTGACTCCAAATTGCAGTTACTTTTTAAGTCGTGAAGTTGAAGGGACACTGCTTCAATCTTAATTATATATATGTATGTATGTATGTATATATGTATGAAACTAGGAACATTTGCTATGTTTGTCATTTTCTCTTTCGTTAATTAGCTGAATGTACAATTTTTTTTTTGTTGACAACTAAAGCATTTTTGTGAACTTTTCTTATTTTATTACCTTGCGGTCTAACTAGTAGATTATTTTGAATTACTCTATTTTTAATTGTACCGTTTTATTTAGCCACAACTACTATCTCACACATCCCAATTTCAGCTGCAATCATTTCATATGCGTGTATTTTCACTACCGAACTTATTATCTAGTCAACTTTGCCAAATTTCAGGTGAAGCAAGTTATTACTAAGTTCCGTAGTCTAGTTGAAGAAGGTGACCTTGAAGGGCTGTCACTGACCTTGAGTGAGATGGAAGGTGCCGAAGACATGCAAGGTAGTTACATGGTGCAACTTGAAAGGGAGAAATCTCTCCTGATTAACAAGATAAATGAGCTAGACCGTGAAATTAACAAGGTCTCATTATCATCATCATCTTCAACCAGGAAATTGTGAGTGCTTGTCTACTGGTTCAATTTGTAATTTTACCAACTTGATTTTTTCGGTACCGTGTAATAAGTATAGGAAAGACTGATTTGAAGGCGAATCAGAAAAAAATAAGGTTTATACGTTGGAAAACCACGACAGGACATGTATATAAGATAGGCCGATTGTAAGGTGCAACCTGATTTTGATGCATAGAAGTGGACCAGGGGTGAACCTCTGTCATTTTGTAAGAACGTGCATGTATTTGATGAAATGAATAAAAATACTTTGGGACGAGCTTGCTGGGTCAGTGTCGAAATGATGTACTTCCAAAAGAACAAATTTTCTCGCTATGATCGGTGCAATTTTTTAAATTAAAGATTTACAAATGTTCTCGCTATGATTGGTGCAATTTTTCCAATTAAAGATTAAACATTCTCTTGTATTTGAACTTCAGGATAATTATGCAAGAAAGATGACTACAGAAACAGTAGTGCACTCAAAATTCTGAAACCGCCTTGTGAATCCATATCGACTCACAGTATTGGCACGTGGCTTGAAAATGCGCCGCTCTGTGCCTTGAAAGTTGAAACAAAGAAAATAATTATAAAATCAGGTACAATTTGCAGCCCGATGGGTTCTTCAAATGATTGGGACTTCTTTTAGATTCAAGACATTCATCTTATTCCAATCGAAAAAAAGGAAAAAAAAAAAAAGACATTCATCTTATTCTCCTTAAAAAATAATTGTACAATATGAAAAAATAATGCATAATGGATGAAGCGTCTATAATTATATTTTTTAACATTTCAGTCTAATTTGATTTTCTATATTTAGGCTAAATAATCAATGTTAAACAAAATGCATAATATGAATTAAAAAATTTATAAATAAGAAACTCAAGAGATTGCAAAATTGTAGCGGGTCTCATGGGAAAAAGCCCATAGTCATTTTTTTTTTTTTGAAAGATAAAACCCATAGTTATTGTGCTTACAGAAGTTTTGGCAGGTTCGATAACTAAATCGCTTAAAAGTGAAACATGTTAACCCTTTGAAATGTTATTTAAAATAATTTAGTTATGTAATCCATGGAAACTTATTTTCGACGTAATAAATGCATTTTTGGTTAAATATATGTTCTAACCATAATGAATCATTTAAAAGTGTGTTTGGGAAATAATAAAATTTTTGCTGAAAATTTTTTGTGTAAAAGTTTTTGAAATAGGAGAAAATGATATGGTATAATAAGAGTAATGAGAGAGAATAAAAAAAATAATGTTAAAATAAATAGGTTAAATATATGAATAGTTGTATATAAATGACTAAAAAGTATGGTAATTGTATGTAAAGAAGTGAAAAAATAATTTTAAAATAAAGTAGTTGCAGAAAGTGAAAGGTGTTGAATTAAAAATTTTAAATTAAAATGTTTTTGGTGTAAACAAATGCCCCATAAATCTAATAAATTAAATTATAGAGAGAATGAAAAAAATCTATTCCTTCAATGGCTCGATAAATCTTCTAACTAATTCAATAAATTATCCAGGAATCCCAAGTCTTAGGGCATAATGAATGAATAAAAATTATAATCATATTTAAAACTTCTTATTTAGTTAAAAATATATTTATGATCATGCAAGGTTGGGCCAAAATTAAATTATCCAAAAATAAATATTCTAAATTTAATTTAAAATAAAATTCTTATGGTGCGTACGTTTAAGTCAAAAGAAAAAATTTAAGTAAAATTTTTCAATCTAAAATTTTTTACTTCTTATAATTATCTCTTTTTTATAATGTCATCTATACTTATGCAACTACTCTTTTTTTCAATTATTTATAAACAAATACGTATGTAACCTTATCTATTTATTTTAACTTCATTATTTTTACTTATTAGTATTACCTTTCTCATATCATATCATTTTTTACATTTAAAAAAAATTTTCTCTAAAAATTTTAATATTTTCGAAACGCACCCTTAATCAAAATTTTATAGGACTTAATAATTGTCGGTTTTAATTTTGCATGTATTTACTCTCTGTTGGACGATCTAATGCACCCGTTTTCCTGGTTTTTACGAGATCGTTTCTTCCATCGTGACCGTCCTGGAGAGCTGCTTTTAACGTTATTCCCAACCATCCCCGCGCTTGTGCAAGAAATCGTATTTTCACCCCACCTCCAGTCGAGAAAAGGACCAAAACGCCCTCTTGTGAAGCTGCTACTCGCATCTTGCAGAGGGAGGGAAGTCGGAGCCAGAGATGGCAGGAAAGCAGATGGCCGGCAACGAAGCTCTCACCTCTCATATCGCTGGCATGTCCAAGAACCAGCTCTACGATGTCATGTCTCAGATGAAAGTCGTATTCTTTCTCTCTTTCTGTCTCTCCGGTTCGCTATTCTGTTCCGCCTGTTAGTTTTGAAATTTGGTCTCTAATGTTTCTGTTTCTCTCTCGATCAACCCTGCAAACAGTCACTGATTGAGCAGAACCAACAGCAGGCGAAGCAAATTCTCGTGGAGAACCCTCTCCTCACCAAAGCCCTCTTTCAGGTTTGCTTCATTCTCCCTCCTCTTCTTTTTCCCCCCTTTTTCGTTTTGTGGCTGGATGCTTTCGGTTCATAGGCCGATTCTTATGGCAGTTGTCTCCTGCAACAGAAAAAGTTAATCATAATGATAGTAACTGGGGTGAAAGTGGCTGAAAATTTGGGTTATTAAATATGGCGGCTTTTTTGGTTTGAAGTTGCAAGTGAGAAAGCTACGATTCTGCTGTTCGTTCTTGATTAGGGATGAGTATGTTGCCCTGATTGGATGGATTGATTGTAATAAAATACTACGAAATTTATTGATGTTATTTTCAGTGCCCTAGACTCCCGACTGGAGTTCATTTAAAACACCGCTATTGGCTTTTTAGGGGATATCCTATGGTTATCTTCATCACTTCAATGGGTGTTCATCATCTGTTCTTTAAAATTTTCTTATGAAGACCCTACTAGTATGTTATCGCATTCATTTTTGTGGCATTTGATGATGTTTCTGTCTAGTAATATGCAGCTTCAGGCTGAGCATTTGACCTGTGGCTAATGGCTGGAACTTGGAAGTCACTTCTTACCTTTTTACCCAAGTGAGATAAGAATCACAGGCCCCTTTAAGAAATATTTGTCATGGATTCATGCCTACTAGGATATTTCTTATCAACCTGTTCAGATATCTCACTTGATCATATCTGTTGGACTTCAACTACATTGACACCAGGATTTTCCTAATACATAGTGATTTCCTGCATTTGATCCTCACAATATTCTTATCAACATGGAAACTTGAGCCCCATTCAATTTCAATGGTGAGGATGGCCTGATCAACTTCCACCACACATCCCACCCTGCCCTGACCACTGGCCTTGCATCCACGAACTGCCAAGAAATCTGCAGAAGAGGAGAAAGACAGGGAAAAAGAAGGGGAGGCAGCTGTCTCTTTCTACCCTGCTACGAGTGGCGAACTTGGAGCCCATGAATCCTCCCAAAAGCCCCAATGACTAGTATGAACTGTGCTGCCTCCTTGGCCTCAGCAACTTCTTGAAGGTCCACTGCACCCGCGTCTCTGCTGATAACAGCAGTTTCCCCCCTCAATGTCATCAGCAAGACTAAGATCACAGATCACTGACATGGCATCCACGGGGCCGCATGTCATATCATAGTCATGTTATGTAACAAATATTTTATTTACGTATTTGCGTTTATATCTTGAACTTAATTGTTCTTCTTCTGCTAAAGGAATCAAATGTCAAAGCTTCAATTTTGGCACACATGGATGCTGATTTCTGTTTCCCTTTGATGAATTTCCTATGTGCTTCATTGGGACTGTATTTTTATGTGTATTACATTACAGGAAAAAAGTATGAGTTATTCATGTGTGGCACATATGCTGGTTCACAGTTGATTTCACCATTGTCCATTATGTGGTGTTACAGACTGGGGCTATGACAGCAGGTGTTGGTAGAAACCAAAGTAGCACTGACACCAGACATAGGAAGACATTAGGCAAACATGGAGAAACATAAGAAATTGTATTTTGTGTTGGTTACCTGTCATTAATATCGTATATGTATGGATGATGTCTGTGGTAGATATTTCTCAATTCCAATAAACAGAACCATTTTAAGCTCTTGAGATTGCAGCAGAGCATCAATGATGGTTGCTTCATAAAAGTTGATTCAGAATAACCATGAGATGCAGAGCATATATATAAGAGTTACATTTGGGTGCTATTTGCAATTAGGTTTTATATGAGGCTATAAGGTCTGTTCCTGTACTAGTAAAAGGTTCAAAAGGGCACAAGAGTTGTAGTTTTAACATACTGTGTCACCATAATTTTCTTTCTTTTCAGTTTAAACATTTCACTCTTGAATTTATACGCTCTTTATAAATTGGACGGAATAATTCAGAGACGAAAAAAGGTTGAATGCAGCAATCTAGGAAATGTCAAATTCTGGGCCTGCCATATCATAAGAAAATTAATGCGTACTCCGAATCTTTATGTCCTTTTATGGCTACATGATTCAAGACATCGTAGAAACAAAAATGGCAGGAAAAGAGGAAATAAGAAATAAAGGATCTGTATTTATTAAAAATTGATTGCGGTTCTATGTTTTATCAGGCTCAAATAATGCTTGGCATGGTCCGACCTCCACAAGTGGTATCATTCCTCTCTATCTCTAAGCTCTCTTGCTAAATTTACGTGTTTCTTTCACTATGACTAAATGTATCTGACCTATTCAGATGCCGAACATTCAGCAGACATTATCTCAGCAGCCTGCACAACCAGGGCAACAGGTAAGTGCTCAAGCAGCTCCGTTATTGCCAGCTCAAGCAAGTTCATCACAGGTTCAGATCTCAGCAAGACAGCAACAGCAACAGCCCAATATACCCTTCATTTCAATCCCACCTGCTTCTGTTCCAGCAGCAACACTTTCCTCAAAGAACATGCCTCATTCCCTGCAAACAGCTCAGCAGGTGAAGGTCCAATTGAGTTCGCAGCCAACCTCAATACCAGCATCTAATGTTCATAATCCTCCACTTCCCTCACATCAGCCAGCCGCACCATCCTCCATTCTTCAAACCCAAATGCCTACTGTCTCCAGCCAGGGGCTGCAGTCTTTATCACCTGCTGGTAGTCTGCCACTACAACCACCGTTGCCATCAATACCAAGGCTCTCCATGCAGCCTTTCACACATCAAGTTCATCCACAGATGGGGCCTAATATTGGTCTCCAACCACCCCAGCAGATTCCACCACGGTCCATGTTTCAGGTGAGGCTCTTGTAATAGGTTAGAGATTCCTTGTTTTCCTGCGCATAATCAATCTAAGGTAAATCATGCTCGTGTATTATTTGGTCACGTGCCAACCCTCAGGCTAGCATTGGGTCTTCATACACACAAGGACAGCTACCACTGCCAAATCAGCCCCCACCAACGCAGTTTTACCAGGTACAATTCTCCTATCTCGAATGTGAGCGCTCAGTCTTGAATCATCTTACCTTTATTTTGGACCTTTGTAAACCTGTAAATTTTCTGTGACGCCCTGCATGGCATGAGTTTCTCAGCATCAACAATTGCAAGCATGAGAAAGTTTGGGATGCTCATTGGCTAATCCTTTCAGGTCGGTTCTAATGTCGGTGGGGACTTTGGCAGTCAAAGCGGAAGTTCCATGCAAGGTGACAGAGGAGCCCCCTGGCTGCCAGGCCCGCCGGAATATCCATCAGGTGTAACCCAGCCATCAGCCTTACCACCTGGCCAGATGGGTCCTACCGTCCAGCCTTCCTCGCGTCCTCCTCAGGTGACTTCTGTGAGCATCTTCTATAATCACATGCATTAAGTTTTCACTCCTAAGGTTACAGTGTCAAATTCGCTACCTTGCTGTGATAATTCAGCAGTTAACGCCGGAGATGGAGAAAGCATTGCTTCAGCAGGTCATGAACCTTACGCCTGAGCAGATCAACCTCCTCCCGCCTGAGCATAGGCTCCAAGTGTTTCAACTACAGCAGATGCTTCGCTAGAGAAAGGAACTGCCTCATGATCGATCATCATTCTCATCATTCCACCGTTGTTTTAGCAGGCCAGTTGCTGTTAAAATTTTGAGACTTCTGCTCATGATCCCTAGTCTTACTCTCCAATCAAAACTAATGAGAATATGAAACCATAAAATGGGACCCAACATCGCATGTCACAGTACCTGGCAAATTGGGGGTCTACAACGTCCGGCATCGTCTTGTCTTCCTCGACTCTGGTGGTTTTCCTCTGCTTCCATTTTGATCTCGTACTTTACCTTTGGCGTTATTATATGCAAAGTTTTCGAGTGAACCACCTCTTGTCTCTTGTTATGAGGAGTGCCTTTTTTTTTTTTTGGGTTTAGGCCTTTTTTATGACAATTGGGTCATGATGCTGTATTCCAAGCGTTAATTTTTATTTTTATTTTTATTTTTAAATTTTAGGCCTGTATTATGACAATTGAGTCATGATGCTGTGTTCCAACCGTTTTATCGTACAGCACAATGAAAGCATTACACTGCATGCGTAGACTGTTTGAAATGGCTCGGGTAAAGCGGCGGCAACCAGCTAGTCTGATCCATTCAATTACTCCAAATTGGTGCCGATCCAAGCCAAACGTTTCAATTAATCCATTTAAAAAATTTTTTTTGACAATAATATGTAGGTTCAAATATGTATATTTTGACATATAAAAATTCAAAACGTTAGGAGAATATTTAATATCTATTTTTGAATATTGAAAATAACAGAAATCAACTGTTCCGCGCTTAAATAGTTGATTGTTTTAATATGAATATTTATACACGTTTGGGATACTGTTTTAAGAACTGGATCGAACCAGACTCTTGGATGGATCGTGAACCGGTGAAGTCATGATTAACTGTTTTTTCTGGTTCGACCGTCAGGTTTGCACCCTTTGAACCAGAAAGGCCGGAAAACGGTTACAAAACCGAGCAATGAATTGCCCGGTTTGTTTTTCAAAACATTGATTTGGGCCCGTATTTAGTGCCAAATGTATTTAAAAAGGAGGCAATGCAAAAGCCTGCATCGGACCAGCTCCATATAAAATTACCCTTTTTTTTAATGTGGCAAAATGTAATCTGTTTAGCTAGCAACTTTATTTAGGTTATTTTTCCTTTGTCAAAATTTGGCTCTCCACTAGGGGTGTAAATCGGGTCGGGTTGACTTGCGTTGGGACAAATATAACCCTAACCCACCTTGTAAAATTCCAACCCAACCATACTTTCAACCCTACTTTTCACACGTTAATCCAACCTTATTTCAACCCACCTCAAATCGGTTCGGTTCGGGTTAGAAATCAGGCTAATAGATTACACATATTATCAATGCTAATTAAGCTTTTTGTTCACTCAAATTTCTAAAATAACAAAAGCAATGATAATTATAAAAGCAACAAGTACTAATAAAAGTTCTATGCACTTGTAAACATGACTCACAAAAATTAATAAAAAATTATCACAACTTCAAACGAGAT
>JAXCLR010000073.1:10198630-10228068 GCA_035584095.1 Annona squamosa
CTTTAAGCTGCAAAACAATTAAAAATTAGTGATGAGGATCAGAAATTTTCAATGGTTATAAATTTAAGAGTTAAAACCTGACCCCCAAAAAAGTTCATGGTAGAATACCTTGTGTCTTTTTGCACACAAGTAAAGTGCAGTGGTTGTGAATACAGGCCAACCAAAATCAGCATTGGCACGACGAGACCCCGGCAGAGCATCAAGAAACTGTTCCTTGTAGCTGAAACCCAATAAAAGAGTCACATTACACAAAACAACAAAGAAAGTGTTCTGCATATATGCATGTAATAAACCGAAAAAAGTGTCACATTTGCATCCACATTGAAGCAGCACACGATGAGATTCTCACCACCGTGGTTTCTATCTGCTTATCTGATCCGTTGATAATGCCAACAACATTGCAGGGACCGATCTTTCTAGTTTAATTATAAATCATGAGTCAAACAGAAAGGGAAACAAATTGGCAATCATTTGCATAATAAGATTTTATCATGCGCATAATAACCTCTGCCTAAATGAACGACGGAATAAATCTTTAGGGCAGGATATGAGCGCATATCCCGCCAACTCAGACCAAAGCTATCACAATTTTAATATCTATGTGTGCAGTTATTTTAAATCAACTTCAATCAGAAATGACAATAGGAGGGAGAAAAAAATGTAATTCAATCCAATAAAAGACAGCAGAATGGGAGATCACAAGCAGGAGAAGATATCTTACAGAGACAAGCCCTTCTATACAAAGGGAATGAGCCTCACACAACCAAATTGAATAGCTAATTCTCGAACATCCAAGGTTGTCCTGCAGCGACAGGAGCAAAGCTATTGAGATCCAATTTGAGGGCACTACCGAGAAAAAATGTGTGTATACTAGCGATAATCAATAGTATTCAGTTCACACCACACGACATACTACAACCATTCGTGCTGTGAATTTCAAAATGCAGTGCACATTTAAATGAAAAACCATTCATTTGGGCTCAACGAAAAAGAATATGAAGAAGAAGAAGAAACTCACTTGATGCCCATGCCATTCTGCATTGCGTTGAAGGATCTGTTGTAAGCCTTCTTAGACATCCCACTCAACTTGACCACATTCTGCCGGTTGAAGAGAAGCTGCAACCTATAGTCAGTCCAAATCATCAGATTAGAGGAAGCGGCCTTGAAGATCACGACAGCAGCATACTGCCAGCTAAAACGAAATACAAATTGCACCTGGTGGTAGCGATCTCCAAGAAGATGATTGCCTTCTTGACCTCCCCCTGCATTACAATCAAAAAACGAGATTGGAAAATGAATGGATTAGTGAGATAGGAAACAATGGAAGAAGGAAAGTGGATTAGGTGTGGTGGCGAGGCTTACGACGCCGATGATGGAGGAGTTGAAATGGACATCGCTAAGACGACGGAGCTCCTCGGCCTTCAAGATCACATGCTTGGGATTAGAAAGCCCCAGTTTTCTAGCAATCTCAAAGAGATCCAAGGCTTGCTAGTGTGGACTTGGAGGGAGGAGGAGGTAGGGTTTGGAAGAGGAACCCGTTGCTGATGGGGGTGGCTGCAGCGCACAAGCCTGCTGCAAATAGTCTTTTGGGTGTAGCAATGTAGCGCCTTCCCTCATCCGAAAATTCCTTTGCCGCCAAAAATTTCATGCCCCCAAAATCTTTGCTTCTCCCTCGCTCCCCTCCTCTTATATTTACATTTGGGCGCGAGATGCCGAGCGAATTTAAAAATATTCCACCATTTTCTTCCCGCCTTATCTCCTCTCCTTTTCTCCTCCTCTTCCTAATACCAACAAGCATTCTCTCACGTCCCCAGCAATCAACATCTGCAAATTCATCAACTGAGACCGGCCACGAAGATTAGCAAACCACCCAAACCCATTCCAAGCAACCGATTTCCATGAAATCCAGTAGCAGCATCTTGTCATCTTATACAGAGTCGAATAATAGAATAATGGGGGCAAGTCGGGTTGGGTTGACAGCCCCCTAACCCAACTCAAACCGATTCTTAAAATCGGGTCAGGTTGAACCCGATTTTCAAAAACCGAATTTCCAAAACCTCAACGCAACCATGGCATAAATCGGTCCAGTTTGATGTGGGCTTGGGTTGAACCCGACCCTATTTACACCCCTACTCCCCACATTTTCAAATGTGGGGTTTTTTTTTTTTTTTTTTCTTTTTCAAGCGTCTTCTCTCATGGGTGAACCCTCTCTCTCTCTCCCTAGCGAAAATTATATATCTATCAGAAATAAAGTTCGTTGCCGCCAAACGAGGCTATGGCTATTTTCCATTGGATTTCCTGCTGTTTTTTTTCCTATGCTACTGAATGGGGTATTCATATGCACTAAACGCCTCCCGTTTTTTGTCCTTGTTCAAACGTACCCATAAATATTGATATTGCAAAAAACGCCATGGCTGACAAACTTTGTTTGGAAAAATATTAAACAGTCAAACTTTGATCTATTATCTATCAAGAATAGGCGAAGCACCATTTACGAATAAATGGTTCAAAAAATTTAATCAAAGATGATGACGATGACAAGGATATTTTTGTAAACAAAGTACATAAATGGGATTGCTTATGCAAAAATTAATAGTCAGAAGGTAAATTTTGCAAAATAGTAAAAAGATGAGACGGAATCTCAGATGATTGACAAAGTTATCTGATGTGTGAGCATGAAGGATTCGATCCAGATTTCATATTTTGTAGCTGGTTGGGTGAAGCTTTTTAAGTAGCAGAATTTTTAATAGATCATGCACACACGTGCCAAATTGCATGTCACGTGTTGTGAGAGTAGGAATTGGATTCCAGTGGGAGTCTCCTTGTGTCCTCTGGATTCTCACATGAGAAGTCGTTTTCATCTTGAGAAAGAAAGAGCTATTATACCTAGCTAGCTGCTTAGATGGCCTTCTTTTGTGCTGTAGATCTAATATAAATTAGGATATCAGCTTTAAAGGGTGGCTTTGGCAGAAAATGACAATAAAAAAGACTGGTAATGGCGTGCCGCTTCTTATGCTTATAAAGCTGTTTCTAAAGAGGGGCATGATCTTTTCTTTTTACGGGAGACATGATTCAGATCTCTGCTCAATCGGATATCATATCGCTGTTCTAGAATGCCTCTGATCCTTGCTATATATGAACAATATAAAAAAAAGTGTAGTATTGATCAGACATTTTCTGAAACATACCAAGATGGTGTTGTTTTGGATGAACAGCACCGTTTTGTTGTACCAGCTGCTCACATCAATTGACAATAAGAAGACAAGGATTGGAAGCATGAGATTTTTTTTGTCTTTTTTTTGGGGTAATTATCAGATATACTCATGTATTTTGTACATAATTTATCTTATACCCAAGGATTTTCAAATATTCCTCTTATACCCACAAATTTTACTTATAATTCCTCTCATATCCACCCAGTTAACATTAGCTTAAATGGATGTTAAGAGTTAATTGAGATGGACTTTATGCCCTCTGTAAAAACAATGTCCGCCCCAGCATCAACTTTCGGCACATGCAATATTTGATGACCTTTTTGCAGGTAGGTGAGATGGATGGTTGGTGCAGTGTGGCAGCTGGATGAGAATGGCAAAAGAAATGGACCGCCATTCTTGATTCTGCAGGCTGGACATGTGACCATGGCCGATTTCTATTGACACCTTGATGCATTTTGATTTCTGACGAAATTTAGCACTTGGTTTTGACGATGAAGATGATATGTTGCAAGTTGATAATCAATAGGTGGATTTTGCAACTTTGGCTTGAATACAGGTTGTTGACTTTCGGGATGGCTTGAAAACAGGGTTGTTGCTGCTTAGATAGCCAAGCTATCATGGATGTTGATAAAGATGATAGGTAGATTGATGTTGATGAAGATGATGGGTAAATTGAGTTTGTTTGACCAAATTTTGGCTCGTCATTGGAACAAGGGTAGCTATCGGAATGAGCTGACTAACAATGATGAAGATGAAGAGGACGGTAGAATAATGCCAGATTGGGTATTTACTTAATATAAAATAAATAAAATAAATAAAATTTCAAACGTTGCAAATGATGCAAATGACTTGTAATGGCTTGGGTATTAGGGAAATTGTGAGTAAAATTCATTAATATAAAAGAAATATTTGAAAATCCATAAGTATAAGAAGAATTATGGGTAAGATATGTGGATATAAATGAAAATTACCCTTTTAAAAAAAAACCATCCTAATGGTATTTTTCATTGATAAAGTTATTATTGTAATTGGCCTTCGAATCAGCAATAACTACCTAGCTGGAATCAGGCCCATTGAACATCATTCATCCATATATGCAGAGGGGGCCAGCACTGGCACATGTAGTGGGGGAAAAGCATACTGTGAATGGACTACCAAAGGTTGCATGATATGCATGCACCTCAGAAAAGTTGAGACACGGGCATTTTTTGATCCATCAAACACGAACCAGAAACTTTTTTTTTTTTTTTTATTGGAACGTACATACATCTCAACATATATTACATTAAAGGCTTTTTTTTTTTTGAGACATTCTTACAAATTTGGAGACACTGCTCCACCAAATAATCAAGAAGATACAGTTTCCAACAACTAAATAGGAGACTACAGCTCCCACAACCATCAAACGGAAGACTAAAGCTCTCAAACCCTTTTTTAAGCCAAACGGGGATTCGAACCCCGACCCACTGCCAAAGCAAAACTTGAAACTAGGCGTCCGGTGATATTGATCTGGTGAATTTGGTGATCCGAAAGCGCTGACCAGAGCAGCCCCGGCTGGGGAAGGCCGCAGGCTCTGACACCATCATTCCCAAAGGCCTTCAAAACCCTACAAATACCCTAATCCCTGAAACCCATATACGTCCACAGAGATCTGTATCCAAATGGAAAGCTATCATACGATGATGATATTTCCTCTTTTCAGGAAAAACAACTCGAGAGAACTCACACCCTTCCACCCTCAGCAGCCGCAATCAATTCCACAACGTGAAAAAGCCTCTGAACATCAAATCAATGCTGATTTCTTGAAATGTGGGCCCCTTACAGCACCTTGCTTTTTAAAAAATATTAACTGATAAAGCCGTTGCCAATCGATCCACCGTTCACCTACTGCAGCTAGCTACGTGTTTGACGGGCGCCTGTGGACATTTATTGTTGGATTGTAGCTGGCATACGTATTTGAAATGCGGAAAGAATCCGGAACGGGGTCTAAGTCAGCCATGTGCATTCGAGTTTAGCAAGATATGGCACAAGGCGCAGGAGATTTGGGCTGTTCGTGTGGGTAATCATATCGTGCATGGCACACGCCCCAAAAAGATGACAAGGCCCCGTCAGGTCGGCTGCTGGCTGGCCTTTCTTTTTCTATCCTCGCTCTGATGATTGATTAATTAAAGTCCCATCCGATCAAAGGCTAGGTTCATCTCTCGTTGAAAGAGAGAGATCTCGAAAATTAGGGCAGCTTTTGTTCCATAGATATAGATATATAATACCAGCCAGCCGGAAAGTTTTCGGCAATTTTGTTGTGTTTAAAGGAAAATCGAGATGACAGAGGAACGGTAAAAGTCACGGCTCTCGACTTTTATTTATGCGGCCCCACTTCACGAAAGCACGCTCACCTCAGAGAGTCTGCATGCATGGTGCGTACGTACGTACGTACCCCACAAGGATCGCCTTTTACATAAATGATCCGATCTCCATATATCTTTTCTGTGCGATGCATGAATAACATACTAAACACATGCATTTATTGTTAAGTTGTTGCCAACCTCACTACAAGCAAACACGTTGATGCTTTCATAAATAAGAAAAATTTTGCTTACTTATAATAATAGTTTGACAACCAAATCAAAAAAAAATTTTGGCCTAAAAGCGAAAACATAGATTATTCGCAACCAAACCGGAATATGTCATAAATTATTGGCCATCATGCTTTGCAAAAAAACTTTAGTAGTCAAAAATAAAAAAATTTCTTGCTTTCTTTTACTGCTCAACGTAATGGGGGAAGCAGAATCGACAATTACAAGATGACAAACCGACTTATCTCCCAAAACTCTCCTTTTGTAAAAACCCCCCATGAGGCCAGCAAATTGAAAATTTCTAACCCTATTACTAAATTAAAAGGCCTATCTGACCACGCAGTACCAATACCACACCGTGGGTACGTATAAATAATCTTTGATTGGGAGCTCTTTTTTTTTTTAATGGATTTGGAACTTTTTTAAATTCATGTGTTTTACGACTTTTTCTCTCTTTTACAACAAAACAAAAGTTCCACGAGTTTGAAGTTCGGTCAAAAACCCTATTAAAGTTTGTGTTACCAGAATGGATGAAAATTTGACGGAAAGGTAGGAACTTTAAATAAACCCAATCACCCACTTGAAAGGATCTTTTCAATCATATAGCATCAACATGTGTTTCACACGGTTTTGAGCAATATTGCCTTGGAGTTGTTGGAGGAGAGCATCCCCTTGTGTGAGCCACTCGTCAATCGCTACGACATTAGTCGATCCAAATTCATATTGGGTGACGGATGGGGTCGATCGACCGTAGACGACTTCAAATAGGGACATTGGAATAGCAGTGTGATAGGCAGAATTATACTGGAGCTCTGCTTAAGGTAGGAAATCAACCCACTGCATTTGCTTATGCAAAATAAAGCAGCGTAAATATGCCTTTGAGGACCTGTTAAACGCCTTTGTCTACTCATTCGTTTGAGAGTAGCATGCGCGCTAAACCAAAGTTCCAATTGATTCTCATTGAAGAAATCCTTTAAAATGTGCTAAAAAAATTTGGGATGATCCGAAATGATGGAATGAGAAACCCTATGCAAATGAAAAGCTTCCCAAAGAAAGGTTCGTGCCACCGTCGCAGCCATGCAGGGGTTAGTTGTTGTAATACCTAAACCTAAACCTATTTGTATAAATCAGGTTTCAGTGAAATTTCATGTTGAACTTCTAGTTGAGAAGTTTCATTTGTTGGTTTTACATTTGGGAAAAATGAGAAAAAGAGTTTTACGGTAATGATTCTCATAGAAAAATAATAAGAGTAATAAGTAGGGGTAAAAATTAAATTAAAATAGATGGAGTAGTTTTATGAAAAATGATTAGAAATTAAAGTAGTTAGATAGTTAAGTTGTTATATTATATAAAATGTACACGCAAAGTTATAGAAAATTTTCAAGAACTTTTAAATTTTTTTCTCTATTTATCAAACACACCCAGTGACAAGTTTAAATTTTGTATAAATATACAATAACAATAAATATACCTAACTAAAATTTTAAAAAGTATAGTAACGTGTAGTATATTTCTAGAAGAAAATTAATCTTTTAAATCAAACAAAAGGAAGAAAATTGATAAAAGTAAAAGTAAATAATATAAGTATAGGTATAAATAAAAATAATTTAATTTAAATATAATTTCAACATGAAGAACATATATTCTAACATAAATACAAATAATATATGGTTTTGAAAAATACAAATAATATAAATATGAAGAAATATTTATTGAGTATTACATATAAAATATACTTCAGACATTCTCCTATAAAACTCCCTTCATCTTTAATATCTTGAGCAATCGCTTTATTTATTACATTTAACATAATTTATATTATCGTAGAAACCTTTTCAATTCGTTTAATATGTATCATCTATAATGTATTAAATTAAATCAACATAATAAAATGGTTTAATGCTAAAATATTAATCTTAAAGTAGTATTTTTAGCATCTAAACCATCTAAAAATATCATTACTATGTGGATAAATAATTCTATAAAGTATTCTTATATTCTAATAAATGTGTCAACAACTTTAACTATTTTTTATAATTTACACACAAATATATATTTAAGCAAATGTAAACCATATACATACTTGATTTGGATAAAATTTAATCTTCTACCTAAATAAATAATATTAAATAAAATGAATGGATTGGATTTAGTATCAATTATCAATATCTTAAAAATTAATAAGATTATATAAGACCACTTTTTATGTGAACTGGTTACATAAAAGCTAAGTCAACTGTATTTTTAAATGAAAATCGGGTCTAATAAAGTCAAGCCTTAGCACCAATTTTGTCGGGTTCTGCAGCCGAGTTGGGGCTCAACCGGCCCAAAGGTGCATCCCTAATATTTTACACCGTGGGGAGAAATGATAAGGCCCGACAGCTGAATCCTAAATATTGTTTTGGGGTGCGTTTGGCAATCCATACAAAATGTCAACTTAAAACTTTTCAATCTAAAACTTTTCACTCTCCCTTACTATCATATTTTTTAATCATTTTTTCACATTTTTCTATACAACTATCCTACTTTTCAATCATTTCTACACAACTATCCACACAACTAACCTATTTATTTTAACTTTATCCTCTTTACTACTTATCATTACCCCTATCATATCACATCATTTGACAACTTCTACTTCTCAAAACTTTTCATCAAAAGTTTCATTCTTTACTAAACACACCCTTGGTAAACTTGCCACACAAACTGACCATTCGAACACTTGGAAATTAATGTTGGGCCCCGCCAAGGCCATCACAGATATCAAAACAAGGCCCATGTTCCCACCACTGATCGCCTCTTAGAACAGATCTTACTACTAGAACATCCACTTGCGGGGCCGCCAGAATAATAATTCAACGGTGATGATTTTCACTTTATTCGGATATGATAAGTGGGGTCACACTTTGCATGGAATAGATATAGAATAGATGCGATGTTTTTGGGTGTTTGAGAATTGGCTGTAAGATGGGGTACTGCTGTTGTATGTGAACATTCCTTTTTAAGTGATTCAGATCCAAAGCAGCTTTCTTTTAATATCATCAGACAGTTTCCATCTTTGCTTTGATGGCGTCTCTTTACATGAGAAGGGGGAAAGTGGGGAAGATTTCCTTTTAAAATAGGCTGGTCTGATTTGGATTTTTTTTTAAAAAAAAATTTTAATTCCATATATTTCGCATTGTCCGATGGAAGATTGATGGGACTGTCTAAGAGAAGTCGTGCTCTTCTTTTCGCAAACATTGCGGCTGTAGCTGAGGCTTTGCATTGACTGTCGCCTCTACGAGATCTGATAGTAAAATGATAGAGAAAACTGGTCACTAGCTTTGAGGCGCAGAGGAGGTGATAATTCCTTTAAGGCCAGATGTTGTCGGGCAGCAATGTTTGGACAAAAGGGCAAGATGGTTCAGCAAAAGGAAGAGTTGTGGTTGGTTTTTGAGTGCGTGCGCGTGCGTGTTTCGGGGGATAGGCTTAGATGTGTATTTTTGTGTTGGGTGGGGGGGGGGGGGGGGTGGGGGGGGGGGGGGGTAGGCTTAACTGAAACGATATTGGAAACTAATTAATTACTAATTCTCCGTTACTCATTATCAAAAGTATCTCTGTAGTAACTCAACAAAAAGGTGATCTTCTTTGAAAATTCGGTAGAACGATTTTTTTTTTTTTTTTTATAAAAGTTGTAGTTATAATTTTTCCTATCTTTTTATTCAAAAATTAATTTATCCTATTTCGGTTTTATTTATCTTTTCTTAATTAATTATTACCTTATATTAGACGATGATATCATTCTGTCTTTTTCCTTGCCAGATCGAAACCTGTGGTCAAGAAGAGGAAAACAACTAGATCGAGAATGAACTAAGAAAGAAGTACATTTCTCATTACTTGTGGACTAGTTGATATATAATGGGCTACTGCTTCCATGCGGGTGATAGTATATATATAGCCATCGGGACATACGCTCGTTTCAAATGCAACAGCTTGCCACGTGTTTCTGGACGCCAGCCGTACGCACGCGTACGGACTCTCTCTCTCTCTCTTCACACGAGAAAGGTGCAAGACCGTCTCCTAAGCCGAAAGCAGTTTTCCTTCCTCGTCTCATCTTCCCGCTGCTTGGTTTTCCCGCAAAATCACTTGGATTGGATTGCATACATCCAAACTTGGACTTCTATGATGGGCACCACGCTTACGGCTCCGTTGCTAAAGATTTGCATTGGGTAATCAAATGTAGTGTTTTTTCACACTGTTAATAATGCAAAGTGCTAAGAGTAAAAGCAAAGTGCTAAAAACTTGTTGGCCGCATATAATATATATTTCACTGCTAGAAATATTTTTTTAGCACTAGCGATCGCATTTTTCATTACTGATGTAAAGACCTTTACACATTCCTTTAAGCAATGAAAATTTAGCAAATTTGTCGTTCAAGGAGATAAGAACAGCAGCACGACAAATTTCCAAATTCGTATTAGAAGTTTAAATGCAATTCAACAATTGTGAGGAAATTAGTAACAAAATTTTATTAATTTTGTCCCTAAAACAAATTTTGATGCAGTGAATTTTTTTGATCGATTTGTCGTAGTGAATTTGCTTACATTAAGTATATTTTAACTACAGTCGATTATTTACCTATAAATATTATTAATTACTTTAGAGCAATGATATTTAGTTAAATGCATTTATTTCTTACATCAAAGGTGGCAAAAAATAGTATTTAATGCAGCTATCAAAATTTAGTTACAAATAATAATAAATGTTTGACTATATTTAATATTGTGTTTAGTTGCTTTTGGTATGAAATGCAACCAAAAAGTTGACCGCATAGCAGAAAATTAAGTTATTGTAGCGTTAATGATATGGACAGTTAGAATATGTGCTATAATTAACGTAGTCAATGTTGTCATCATCCTTTCCATTAAAAAAAAAAAGGTTGTCATCATCCAATAAATCTCCTCCTGATGATGAATGTGAACATTTTATGTTGATATTAATTGTTTAAAATCTTTTTCATTAATCGATAAATTCTATGAAAGATTTGAATAATCTCGAATATTTCATTAAGAAAATGCCGGATACTTGAAATATTATAGAAGTGATTCTAAGAACGTTATGGGCTGCATAACCCATTTTTTGTGGTTCTTGCCCAAATTATCTTGTGCCAATTTATACGGGGAGAGTGCACCATGCATGTTATTGAATTTGGGGGTTTATTATTACGTGTCAAGCATACTACGACAACAAAATTTATTATATGCAGCTACGTAAATGCTGATACCAAATGTAGCTAGTATCTATTTTACTTATTTACAGTGCATCAAGCATATTTGTTCCTTTTTTTTTTTTTTGTTTTTGGCTGCATCTGATATAAAAGTGTTCGCATTTAACCAAATGCAACCAGTTAAAAGCAGGCAAGCATATGCAGCAAAAGATCAACATTTATACCAAAATCTACTTACATTAGCCAAAAATATGTTACATACTGCCAACAAATCAGCTTCATTCAAGGACATTTGCTGTAGCATACGCTGTACGTCTTACTGCCTAAATCTGATCATGGTTCGCCAAACAATCATTAATTTATACAAACATTTGTGGTGAACCAGAAACCATGACGGGCAGATTTAACATAAGTTTGTGTAGCCCCGTCCAGCACACATTCTTCAAATTCTGAAGCGCAAAAAAACACAATTCCCGTTTTTTACTTAATAAAATGACCAATACTTTTTTTTTTTGGTGGCCGATTTAGCCTGTTCAATTTTGTTATGAAATCTTCAGCAGAATCATTCTAGTTCTTTGGCATGAGCATCTAGTGCAACGAGCTAATTAAACGCTGCATGCATGCATTCGTATATTGCACAGCTGACCAAGAGAAGTGAACGGATAAATTAGTATTTCCTGCTCGTCACGACAAATCAATTAATATCTATGAATAGAATTTGCAAGTCGAAACTGAAACGGATTTGAATTTTTTCCATTTTCTGAACATTTAGTCAATTTCACGCATGCATCTGCTCGTCTGAACAAACTACTCTCGACGACATTCGTATATTCCAAAGCTAATCGAGAGAAGCGAACGCATAGATTAGTATTTCCCACTCGTCACGACAAGTTAATTAATATCTGTAAGTCCAAACTGTAAATGATTTAATCCATTATATTGCATGCATGCATCCGCTCTTGTCTGAACTAACTACACTCCATTTCAAGAGGAAGCACCCCAAAAAGAAACCTGCAGGTTCAACGCGCCGTGTCTTCGTAATCCATTGGTTAAAACTGCTAGGACATCAAACTTCTATGGTTACTTGTCCTCACGAGATTGCAGATGGATATTATATCTTATTCCAAAACAAATGATTAAATTCGATCCCTTAACAATTACTTGCTTTCTCGACTTCGTAATTTGCGATATATTGAGACATGATACTATTAGCTTGGTCTAAGCACGCTAATAAATTTATTTGTTAATTTTTTATTTTTCTTTCGTAAACTTGTTAATTTAGATACCTTTAATGCATAAACACAGATCAAATAAAAAATTAAGTTTTACTATTTTTATATTCGTTTAGATTTTTAAGCACAGTGATATTTTAGTTATTTTAATAATTAAAAATTATTTAAATAACCCTGTGTTTAAAAATCTAAAATATATTAAATGGAGGTAATACCTGGTGGGATAATCCACCGCAATTTTCGACATCTACCGTCTGTAAAGACTCCTCTATGAAATAAAAATATTGGATCTTTCTAATTAGAAAAATCTAAAAAATATATATATACATCTTTAAAAATAGTAAAACTTAATTGATGTATTAAATATACACAGATTAACAAGTATATAAAAAAGAAAAAAGATTTTTAAATATGTTTTTAGAGTAAACTAAATAAACAATTATTTAGCTTGGGTTAACAAGATCATGACTTATGTATATTTTCATTACTTACAAATCAATGCTTGCTATATATACACCAAGTTCGACCAATTGAAAGGCTACTAGGTTAAAAAGGAAAGTGATTAAGCATAGTTTCGGAAAAGAAAGACATTTTATCTGCCAAAAAGTTGAAATGCTCATGACCCCACCTTTTATAAAGAAACACGAGCTTGCCATTAGAGAACAGCGTGAGGTTTGGGATATGAAACTCAATCATTGAAAACTTTTTTCATCCATTTACTAGGCTCATTGAAATGTCGGCACAATATGAGAAAATTAATTTTCAGTAATGCTAAAATTTATTGCTTTATGTATGTATAATTTAAGTTATGATATATTTTCATCAAAAAGAAAGTTATGATATCATCATAGCGAAGTTATTTTAAGTCATCTTTTTTGATAAAATATTATAAGTTTATCTTAAAACGCTTTAGTTACAATTGTTTGAATTTGTCGCCAAGACTATTAGTTTTCGTGAATGTTTGTCGCTAAGAGTTTACTTTTTGCAATGTCCATTATATAATCATCAGTAAAAGCCAATTTTTAGCAATAATAATTATTTATATTGTTAAACAGCATCTTTTACAAAAATTAGTGTCAAGCACCTCTAAAAGGATATTGCAAAATGTTAACTTCCTTGCAATGGCATTTGCATGCTCCATTATCTACAGTTTGACAAAACCATCATATTTTCCATAATATTATCATTCGCATAGAATAATGTGCAATATTTCTTGTCAAACAGACTTAAAAATAAAAGTCCAAATTGACCATGTCAATTTTTCAAGTAGAGTAAGAAGTGAGGCTAATCCAAATTGACAAAATTTGGTTTTACCTCTCAAGTTTTCAACACAATTTTCAATACAGGAAGAAACAATATGTGCAACAAAAAAGTTGGAAGCCATTCTTATATACGCAGTCCCATCAAAATTTTATAAAATTTAATTCTTTTTATAAATGTATGGATCTTACCTAAATTTTATACTTTGTGAAATTCATCAATTTCTAAATTTTATTTAGTATTTTATTTTAACTTTTAAAATTTAACAAAAAGAGCATGCATATATGTGATTTATGATCATTTCTATGGGAATACTGGTGAACAAATATGTTGCATGTAATAAAAATTATTGCTTATAATTACAATCAATGAATATTTTATTACCATATGATTTCACATAGTTGGTTGTGTACACCTATATACAACAAATGAATATGTATGTAACAAAAAACAGGTCATAGATTAGATACATACGCAAAAATTGTTGAAAATTAATCGTATGTGGTATATCTAGGGATGAAAACTGGGATAGGTCAAGGCAAGTTAGAGTGTACCCAATCCTAACTTTACTTTTTATACCAGATTGAGACTTGGTTGAACCCTAACCTTTCTTTAATAGATCTTAGGATAAAATTAAAGTTGATTTTTTATTACTATCAAGACAACGAGTTAGGTTGAAAAAGTCGATCAAAATATGATAATTCTAAGAATGTATATGCATGTTAATGTAAAATCACATCTATTATAAATTTAAATATTAAATACTTTAATATTTTACTATTTAGTGAAGTAAAATACATTTATCATACATTAGTAAAATTTTTAAATAATTTTCTTTGCAATTTGATCTTGATAAATATTTGTATCAACTTTAAATAAAAATAATGTACATGCAAAATTTTGAATTATAACTAAAATTATCAAAATAAAAATAATATTATTCATTCTTTAAAGGTATAAACAACATTGATAATACTTTTTACTTATGGATAAATCATCTGAAGGACATAACTTGAACAACATATATAATTAAAAAATAAAAATTTATCCACATAAATAAATCATAAAGTTAACAAAAATTTGCATAAATTATATTCACATTAATAAACTATAAAGTTAAATATATTTATAATACTGCATTCATATAAGTATATGATTTGTAAAAATAATTTATACATTGCAGGGTAGGGCAAGTCAAGGTAGGTTAAAACATGATCGACCCGTAATATCCCCATAATTGAAGAAAAGGTCTCAAATCTTGACTCATCTTGCCCTATTGGATCAAAATCTCTCCCCTAACCCTATGTAAAACTAGGGGCAAGGCAAGTTAAAAATCAACTCAACCTTATTTTCACCCTTAGATGTATTGCATATATTTAAAGTAACAATTCATTATTCCTAGTTCTAGGATTTTGTGGAATCTTTTTTGGTAGTCAAATGCAACATTAATGATGATGCAGCAATTTTCAAAAAAAAAGTCCTAAGTATAATCTCTTTGCACAGTACCAAATTTCAACCCACCTCCGTCGCTTTGCATCCCTTCACCTCCACCTATTCTTCCTAAGCACCTCAAACATTGCTCCACGCAATGCTAGCCACTCCTCACTCAATACAAATGGGCACCTCCTCCACAACTACTACGACGAAAATAGTCATACCACTCCCAATGTGATGTCAGCAACAATGAGGAAATAATTCTACAAGAAGTTCATAAGGTACTAGGATTTGTTTTTATTATTTCATCTATTTCTTTTGTTTTTATTTTTTTATTTTTTACCCTTTTTATTTCAAAGTACTATTTTTTAAAGAGAAAAGATGATTAGGGGTTTGTTCTGGCTTCTTTTTGGTGCAATTCATGGTTGGCATGTAAGCTTGTTTTATTCTAATGCTTAACATCAACCTTTTGAAGATTTGCGCATTGAGCATATTGACAGATACCCAATCTTGTCAATTATCAATTTCTCCATTGGATGGTGTGGCTTATTTTTTAAAACCTTTTACTATCTTGGTTCTAATGGGTAATTGCTAGCTTGGGAATTTTACTTCAAGATTTGCAATTTAACAAAATTTATTTTGAATTTTATTGGTTTTATGATACTCACACGATAGACATTTCTGATGATGAATGACTATTTATCATCCTCCACCTTCTTCCATCTTTCACTTATCTTTTTATGGTTCTTTTGCAAGAAATGATACTATCGCCAATGCGATGCCGGCAATGATGAGGAAGTGATTCTGCAAGAGATTCAAAAGGTATTGGGAATTTATTTTTATTATTCTATCTTTTTTCTTTTGTTTCTATTTTTGTTTTTTTCTTTTTTTACCCTTTTTGTTTCCAAACTACTATTCTTTTGTTGAGATGGAAGATGAATGGATATTTTTTCTGGTGTTCTTTTTGGTGAAATTCAATGGTTGGTGTGTACGCTTATTTGACTGATTAACCTTGAAGATTTGCCTATTTGATTATATTGGTGGACATCAATCTTTTCAATTATCAATTTCTTCATTTGATTGTGTGGCTTATTTTTTTTAAGCCTTTTAGTGTTTTGGTTCCAGTGGGTGAATTACCAATTTTTAGTTTGACCATGAGATTTACGTTAGAACAAATCTGTTAAACAGCATTCACATGACAAAGGCAAAAACCCCATCCTTGAAGATGAATGACTATTTATTATCCTTCACCTTCTTCCATCTTACACTAGCTTTTTAACTTTCTAAGAAAATGAAGCTTATTTGAACAACCAAGACTCAATTTAGTCTCTCCAACATCCTAACCTCTGCCTCCCTCCAATCTCTCAACCAAGGCATGGAAATTGCATGAGAGCAATTTCGGTTTTTCATCTAAGACTTAAGAGATACCACTCTCAACAAAATTTAATTAAGTTGGTTGCTAATGCTGCCAAAATGACTAGCAACACGTGATTGACTCCCCATGGGAGTCTGACGCTTACTTGGAAGTTTGGTCTCCTATGTGAATATGTGAAAGCTTACTGTCTCCTACATTGATAAATGAGACTTTGTTGTCTCTCTTGTAAATGGTGAAAGCTTATTATTGCTTCCTATATGGATTATCAAGCTTGATTATAATATAAGATGAAGAGATGTCATATTACACTAACCAAAAAAATGAAATCAAATAGCTTTAGGTTCTTTTTTTTGGTAAACTGTTGTAATGTAGCATCCAATGATTAGAAACAATTACCCAAAATTTTAAGGGCCAAGAACAATGCATTGCTATTTTAAATATATTTGATATATCACATATGATATTTGCTATGTACAATATCATACACAACAATTTTTATTTGTCACATAAAATTATTTTACCAAGTATTTTTGTGCTAGTGTTTATTTGAGGGCTGATCCAAAAAATAATAGTAAAAATAACAATAACAATTATTATTATTATTAAAAGAGCACCCAATACTACAAAAGTCAATGAAAGCCAATACCTTCTTTAGAATACATTCGTTGCCACTAAATGCAAGACGTTCTGATCTTCCTTTTCTCTCGACTGATACTCTAGGAGCTAGCACCTAATTGCAAACCAGATATTTTTGGACTTCCAGATGCAAGAAGTTAAACGCTGAGTATTACATGTTCATGCAAGAGAAGCAGCAAGACAGTAGTTAAAAATTTTATTAGAATGGTAACGAATGATTCATGATGATTTGACAACAAAATTAAATTAAAATGCAAACAAATATGATGAGAAAATGACGATAAAAAGTCGAACGGATCCAACATTTCTACTGAAATTTTCCATTTCACTTTTGAAAATAGAAAAGCAGTGCAAAATCCGGGGTGCGAATTGTGCCTATATTACGCCTTTGGACAAAATGAAAGTTGACGACGAGAGAGTCTGCGCGGCCTTCACCCTCATTTACCTTTTCACGTACCCTGGCAAAATCTCAAAACTAGTGACAATTTTTTTTAAACTAGTGATAATTTTTTTTTTATGTATAGTGAGAATTAATTAATGGGTCAGCTTCATAAAAAAAAAATTAATGGGTCAGAAACTTACAGTATGAAGAAATTAAAACCCAAACTAGCCTATTTTATTTCCTAGCATCAGAAACTCATAATAAGAAATATTTACACTTTGACTCCAGGCACAACAACTTAATTAACAGACGCCCAAAAGAGAAAGGCCCTGTTCACCCAAACGACTGTTCCTTGCGAACCGTAGAACTTCATATATATTCGTAGGGGAAAAGGATGCAAATGAAACTTCCCGTTCACATCATGATCTGCCTCCCTTTCCACTCATCTTAGTACAAAACATACATATAGCTTTCTCTAAAGACAGCTCCATGACAAGGTTGCTGCTGTAAGTATGAGCTCAAAAAGCTGTCAAGCATCTGACCTTTACTGACGAAAAATAATGGCAACAAGGACTTCTCCTTCAATTCCTTGGTGTTTTTTCGATTGAGAAAATGGCTGGTCAGGAGGGAAATTTACAACAACCTATAGTAATCCTACACAGCAAAGCTTAGTAATCATTGCGAAAGCGGTCCGTCGGCGAGCCTTCCAAGTCTGGCATGTCCCCATCTCCACAATTCCAATTCAGTCCATTCGCTTGATTGAACCGTAGACTATGATCTGCTGCATTCGGTGCCTGGACATTGATGGGAGCTCCGATGCAAGTGTAATGGGAGTCATTGCTGAAGCTTGGATTCATGGGGCGATGCGGGTTGAGGACGTGGCCGACGTAGTAGTCGTTTATAGGGTGTAGAGGGTACGGTGAGGGGAAGGAGAGAAAACGTGAAGAGGAAGGGTATAGGTATGGCTGAAGAGGCTGCTGTGGCAACATAGTGGATGAGGATGGTGAAGGAAGTCGAGTGCAGACCGGCTGACTGAAGTTTCCTGCGGGCACTGGCGGCATGTTGCACCTGTTTGCTCGGACAAAAACAGCAATAAAACGAATCAACGAAGAAAGGACAGAAGGTGTTTGTGATTGTTTTGACTTGGATGATAGCGCGAGGATACAAGGTGTTTGTGATGGTTTTGACTTTGATGCTGGAGAGGAGAATGTGTTACAAAGGGGAAATATGAATATATTATCATGATGTGTTTTCGCAGATAATAATAATTCTTGATATTTTGACAATTACTACTTTCCAGTCAAACGTATTTTCATCAAGGTGTTGCAAATGTTACAATTTGAGGGTGAGGCTTCCAGTCAAACGTATTTTCATCAAGGTGTTGCAAATGATACAATTTGAGGGCGACGTTTCCAGTTAAACGTATTTTCATCAAGGTGTTGCAAATGATACAATTTGAGGGCGAGGTCTAGAAATTCCTAGCTACTGACTGGAAATAAATGAAAACAAAAGGGCTAAGATGCACGCTCAATAGCACCATTTGAAATCCTCCTCCGTTAAAGATATTCACCAAAAGGGAAGATCAATATCAGTATTGAGGATTTAAATTCCAAAATCGTTCTTTCAAAGTAAATAATAAAAGAATTACGTTTTAACCTATCATTCTAAGCACAGTTTTTGTGCAAATTTTGTGAAGTATCAAGAAATAAGGTGTTACCATAAAAAAAAAAGGTGTAAACGCAACTTCTTTTATTTTTTGCAATGAAAACTAGCGACAGATTTGGTTACCAAAAAATAAATTTGTTTCAGTGGAATGCTCTCATTTTCAACCCAGATGATATATTTTCATGAAGAAATTAAATAAGAAGGAAAGAAGACTTGTTTTTTAACTGCCATAGCATACCCTAAAAAAGGCCCTTGCCCTGCTAGGTTTTCATTACTGAACACCAGCTGCCGAGCCCGGTTTAGAATCTCTGTCTCCCTCTCTGCCCAACAAATCAAAACCCATGTAAGTTTTAGAGAATAGAAAGAAATCCATGCTTAAAATAGAAAAAAGGAATTTTATATGGCTGCTTTCTTACTGTCCGTGGAAAAATCGTAACCCCAAGAAACTTTGTTGCTGCTTGTAGCCACATCGAGTTAATGTTGGTAGAACACAGAAAAGATGATATCGGAATCCAATCTATGTATTTGCATACACCCATTTCTCCAATTTTGGACTTAAAAGCTAGCAGTATTTCCAAAATCAAAATATGGGTATGAGCAAATCAATCTATATCTACAAAAATAAGATGTCTGCATCTGAAATTCAATCAGGATGGTTTTAATTTGTCATCAATGTCGCCTTAGAGGCTCGTATTCATTAATGACATCTGCATTCATGAAGTGCATCTCTTGTTGGTGTTTCATTCCACATGATTTGAGATTCCCCCAAAAGGAGGACGAAGAGAAAGACGAGGCTATGAGCTTGATGACTATTATTAATATTATTGGTTTCGCTTGCCTTGGCGATGGCGATTCATGTGCCCACCGAGAGCTTGAGATTTGCAGAACTTGAGGGAGCAAAACCGACATTCGTAAATCTTCCCACACTCTTTTCCTTCCTTACCATGTTTCTTCTTCCTACACCCTTCAATAAACCAAGTGACTGTAATGAAACTCATTGCAGATACTAAGATCAAGCGAAGCAAAGACAAATTGAAACCACCCAAATGGAAAATACACGCTTTCTATCTACTCTCTCACCCAATAGTAAAATTTTTCACCATGAGATGAAACGGTAGAAAGAAAGGGCGTGGACTAAAAGCAGTAGCATGATTTGCGTAAACACAAAGTTTGAAGCTTGAGTAAAAGAGATGAAATGAAGAAAAAGCCAACTAGGGAGAGAACTGCAGTAGTTGCTACAGACAAGGAGCTAGGCCTTCCTCGCATGGTTAAACTGGAATATTCATTGTCAGTAATATTCTTTGACATCGTTTCAATTTATTACTTGAATTAAAAAAAAATTATTACTTGAATCTGTAGCTTCGCCGGTAGCAGTGGTTGAACTCTCTTCCGAAACCTCCTTCCCTTCGCGGTATCTATCGCTGCCGTAGTCTTCTGGCAAATTGTTGAGGTCCAGTGGGGTTCCTTCCGTCCTCCTGCAACCCAACACAAGCGAGAGACACGTGAGAGAGAGAGAGAGAGAGAGAGAGAGGATGGACGAGGGTGTAAGGGCAGTGAAATTGGAGCGTCTTACATGCTCTAGCGATGAGAGAAAATAAGCCAGCAAATGGTTAGGACGAATTAAAGAAAGATTGAAAATTAGAAGACTGCAGTTGGGTAACGGGGAGAGGAGGGAAGGAGGGGAGGAGGCCTAGTTTGGGAGGAAGGCGAGGAGGAATCTGGGAGCTTGAAAGTTCTCTATCAGTTCTTCTGCCTGGATCTCTCCCTCTCTCCTCCTCCTCTCTTGTTATCTATGAATATGAACAGGGCTAAGAGAGGAGCATTGGGCCTCGTGACATTTCTTTCTTTTATTAATTTATTTATATATATATTTTTTTTTAATAGAAGAGGAGAAGAGGTGAGAGCGGAGGCAAAGGAGTCGTGTTGTTTGATTAGGTTGAAAGGAGAATGAGAGGGACGTTACCTTTCTCTTCCCCTAGGTCACCTATCAACCTCTGCCTACCCCACTACTGCTAGTCCTACTCCTAGAATTACTACTGCTCCTGTCCAATGATCCATCATCCATCTCTCATTNNNATATATATGCCGACCTCTCTCTCTCTCCATCTCCACCCTTCAACTTTTGGAACGATCCACTGCACGGTTTTATATACGTCATTCAAAATCAAATATGTTTTGTCAAAAAAACAAGTCAAATATGAATTGCAGTGACTGAGTATGATTCATTGATAAAAGCTCTTTGTTCTTGGATAGAATTTTTTTTTCTTACGTGCAACTATTGGCAGCAATGCGGGAGAAACTCTTTGGAGGCCTATGCCCCTAGCTATAAGAAATTTTTGACTTTTGATAGATTTCATCATAAAATGTTAAAGTTTGTCGCTAAAGCTTTTGTAATTAGTATTTTGTTGCAAAAGCCTTATGAAGGAAAATACTATCAACTTTTTTTTATCTTAAAATAATATAAACTTGGTTGCGAATGTCCCACGCATATATGTTTTTGCAACGAAAATTATATTTGATTATAAGATCACCTTATATAAGATAAAATATTTTACTGTAGATAGTCATCAACAGAAATTTTCTTAATTAATTGGTAACACTTATTATCAGCAACAAAATAAGGACAGCTAAAATGAAATTTCTTGTGGTGCTTGGTAAGCCTTTCTGGACTTACACAAATAAATGTCAAACTAATTATAATTGTTTTTGGAATTATAATAAGTAATGAAGCAGATTGTTAGCTTCAATCTAACTAAAACATATTGTTCAATATAATATGAATATGTTTATGTTTATGTTTTTCACTTATACAGGATAAAATTAATATTTGGAGTCGTTCCATGAAAGCTTAGTCAAAACGAGAGGAAAAACAAACAAACAAACAAACAAAAAAAAACCTTCGATTGCTTATACTGGATCACTACTAGAAGATGAAAATTATTGCCATATATGTATAGAGCTGCATTAAATTGTAGCTCTATCTTACAAAGTGATCAATAAAGTATGTTTTAGCAGTCATTTTTTAAGTATCACTAAAATCTAATCTGCAATATTTTTCACGTTATAGTCATAGAGTTACTTCTTGCAATCTGAATTCTATTAACGTTACTAATTAATATCTTGTCTACTAAAAAAAATTAAAAGACATCACAGTCCATAATGTTGATTTCTTATAGTGGATCTTGTGTACCTCACAACTGGTGACTTCTTATGCTTCGACTAATCCTCTCTAGCATCTAGCAAAGAGGCAAGCTAAGAAAAGGACTAAGATTTAATCCACCAAAGCAAGTATATGTGTGTGTGTGTGTGGGTTTATTTGATTGAATGGAAATGAAATTTTTAAGAAAAAATCACATACACGCATTTAATAATGATGATTATCATACCATTATACGTACCTTCTTATTCATAAGTTTTTTTATTTTTATATAACTTTATTGACTTGCTAATGACGACATTATTACTCACATAACTTTTCATTTTTGTTTATTTCTCTTTCTTCCATCTCGACAATCAAGACAACATCAACAAAGACCTCAGATAAATGGCAATTAATATCTCTCTTTACAATCATGTTAAGAATGTGTTCTAGAGTCATTTCTTTTTTAATTTCTTTATAATGCATTGGTCCAAAAAAACAATCCTAGGCTCATGGGCTATGTGTCTCATAGTGCATGATCTACTTTGGCTTAACGTATTAGTCACACGATGTTAAAATGTATCACATCATGCTTAAGCTTTAATCCACTTATAAACTTCCAG
Organism: Annona squamosa; assembly: GCA_035584095.1. Classification (NCBI taxonomy): domain Eukaryota; kingdom Viridiplantae; phylum Streptophyta; class Magnoliopsida; order Magnoliales; family Annonaceae; genus Annona; species Annona squamosa. The sequence goes on from JAXCLR010000073.1 coordinate 10,221,371, forward strand.
AAACTCTCTCCTTTTTTCGATGTAATATTCAATTCTGAGTTGTTATAAGCTCATTAGCTTCCGTGTAATTCGTCTTCAAATAACAACTCAACTTAGCTCTAGGCATCTGTGTCACATCTACGAAAGGTTTTGCTTTAATGTCATTTATAATACACAAGCCTAGAAAAATGATCCTAAATTCATATGCTATAAGTCTTACAGTGTGATATTATCCACTGTCTTAAAAACTCATACATGTGATTTTAAATTATGTCACACCATGTTTAAGCTTGGACTCACTTGTAAACCCACAGGAATTCTCTTCCTTTTTCAATAGAAAATTTGATTCTAGGTCATTACATTCTTGATTCATCCATGCCATAATGAACACCCTTGTTCACAATACAAAAAAGTTTGATTTTTAACAATCAAAATTTGATTATTAAAGCAAACTTTGCCAATAGTTAATGGCATATATCATACAGCAGCACTGGAAATAAATTGAGTTACCAATAGCGAATAATATTTTTGTACTTAAGCAACTAAATTTTAATTTGGTTGGAAAAAAATTGTTATAAGTAAAAAAAAAAAAAATCTTGCTTATGGAAACATCATCATAATTACAAAAAAAATTTCTTTGCTTATAAAAACATTATCGTTATCAAAGAAAATTTTCTTCATACTTTCCTTTCTGATAAAAACCTTCTAATGGTTAATAAGGGTTGTAAGAATGAATTTTCTTGTAGCGGCAAAAAGCATATAAAAGATAGAATCATACAACGTTGAGTAAGTAGTATATGGTTCAGCAGCAATAATTAACACCAACTTAAAATAAATGATGGCAAAGACACATCTTCGGCAGACGCAGCAGAAAGTAATGATAAGATCTCACGAAGAAACGCTAGCCCGGCCCCCACAAGAGGTTGACAATGAAATAGCTAGGCCATGTCTTTTTGTTCCGCGGCATTAAAGCACGTCCAAGTACTGCAAAACACTTGTACACCATAGAGGCAATAAAGAGCAGCTCAGCCGGGCCTTACAGTATATGGTCTCTGATTTATTTTATTAACTTGAGAAGGCCATTCTAGGCCGCAGACTACCTACTCTGCACGTCAAAGCCTAGCTAGCTTACATTGTATACGGTGCATGCATGGATGGTAGTGTTACTATCATACTATACCCCACCCAATGCCAGCCCCTTTTCTTCTCGTCTTTCTTACGTTGGTTTTGGTCCGTGAATGCTTTGATTATTATGAATGTTGTGAGATCCACCGGTTAAAAGAGACGAAAGCTGTGGCAAGGTAAAAATATATATATGGCTACGAACACACACACACAAACACATATCTCCACTACTTTTTTTTATGAGATATATATCTCCCATAATTATTGTTTTCATACAAAAAAAGACAGAAAAATCTCTAGCTATATCCTCTTCTTGTACTCTTTCCTAGGGAAGCAAGAAAACGTCATAATGCGTTGTTCCTTTGACATCGAGTTATGCTGCGTGTCTAGCGGAACTTAGATATTTTAAATCTGGTCGGTGAAATCCAAGAATCCATCCTATACCTATAGATTGCGATAGTGCGATTTCAGAATATTGAAATTTTTATGCATGTCCAGCAAGGTATCCGATTTTAGACTGTGTGGAGAGTTCCATGGCAGCAGGGCTACTCTTTTTATCTGGGGTTCTAATCTCCTAACTCCTAACATGAAGTTTTGATTATTTGTGGAACAAACAGTCAAAGATGAAGTAGCTCTCATTGATCCGAAGGACTATATAATATTCTATACAAATTTTTATTAGGGAATAAAATCCAAAGGGCGAATTTTCCTATGGAGAAAAACTATGACAACATTTTTTGCCTGCATACAACACACTAACCTTAACAATTTATGACTATGTACTTTGCGCATATTGCTGTTATATCACTACAACATATGTCCTCCAACATTTTGTATTGCGCAAATGTGAATTTAGCTGCAAATACTCGCGTAAAGCCATAAACTTGCTACTTACTTGTTTAAGAGCTGTTAAATTTGCCTAAAATGGCTTCTTGCATGTAATATTCTTTTTTTTTTTTTGAACCCTCATGTAATATTCTTGGTAGTGAAATTTTTTTTTACATTTAATTAAATGTACTTATTTGAATTTAACTATAAATAATGTTAAATTTGATTGCAAATAATAATAAATCTGACTATAAAAAAATTTTCTTTTGATTGCAAAAAGGATTGTTCCATATAGGAATTTTTTTTATTAACCTTGATTGCAGATTATAATAAACTTGACTATAAAGAAATTTATATTTGATCGCAAAAAGATTGTCCCATATAGGAATTTTTTTTATGTAACATATAGGAATTTTGTATATGTGCATATATTTTGATAAAGATGGAGTCTAGCTACACTATACATGCTTGTAACAAAAAACATTTTACAAAAGGGGGGTAAAATTAGAATTTCACAGTTGGATAAACGCGTCACGTGGACTTTGCTTCTAAATATTTGAGAACAAAATCATATTGACAATCTCATCAAATAAAAAAAAGATCATATTGACAGATGTTTGCAACTTTTATGATTTGATCAGTGGACTTCATCAAACTTGATTAGGGCTCGGTAAATTTCAAATTCATTTAACAAGCGGTTGATACATATAAATAAGTCTTATTTTTGCTAATGAGATACACTGATGAGCTTCATAATAGAAACATGACAATTATTAACTAGACTGGACAAGGTTATTGAATATGTGTTTATGGGCTCGATCAAACTTTCACGAGGTCATTAAATTTGGTTAAACGGTCATAATCGATCTTGCGAAGGCATTGAATTCCAGTGATAGAGGCTTTACCATATCTTAATGGGCTTAACCAAATTCGATAAGTTTGATTGACATATTTTGCTAGGCTAATTGATAGCGTAACATGAAAATAATAATTCCATCCTTCTACATTCAATTGTCTGTCTCATATTAATTTAGTTTTCAACAATTTCTAGGCAGTTTGAGTCCTATGGAACACTGTCAATGCTTGCAATGTAGCCGTTCTCGATAAAGAAGCAACGGAAAGTTGCAAGTCATATCAGATTTTGCCAGTGTTTTAATTGGTGTAAAGGATCAAAACATCCTTACGTTTAACATGAGTGTTTGTTTGAGCTAGACTTAACCTTTTTGTACAGATAGGTTCAGGTGGTTCTCATATCTCCATTAAGGATTACGTAGGATGTAAGATTCCCTATAGAAGTTCAAAGAGAGCAATAGTCTTTTAAAAGTGGATTTCAAATCATCTTGTTTAAACTAGACTTATCTTTTTCATAGAGATAGGTTTAGTTGGTTCTCATATCTCCACTAAAGAGCATGATGAGTGTTACCAAGAGCAAAATATCCATTCTTATGAGACTAGTGTGCTCCAAGCACACATGGCCAACAAGAATAGGGGAATCAGGTAAGGCTCTTACAATAGGGAAGCAAATAAAATTACAGGTCAATGGCATTGCTTCAAACTTTGTCACCAATATGACAAAGACACTCTCTCAAATGATATATAATCTATACAATGGTAACATTTCTAACATCATAAAAGTTTAGAGTTTGTGCTATAAAAAGATTACAATATTTAAAAGTTTGTATGTGACCAAATATAGTTGAAAAACCTTAAATTTAAGGGTAAATTGGAAATATATCCAGTTAATTCGATTAAAATTACAAATATATTTCACGTAGTTTCAGAACTTGTAAATAACCCTCATATAGTTTAACCATAATTACGAATAATCCTCATGCCATTATAACATCGTCATACTGTAAGTATATTTGCAAAAAATATGCAAATTATGTGGGTGTATTTGTAATTTCATAAATTAAGTAGCATATTTAATTTTTGCAAACAACTCTTAGATAATTTAACCATAATTACAAATAACCGTCATGGAATAATGTACAGTAACAACTTCGTGATGGTGTAAAGGTTATTTGCATTATAATTAAAGTATGTTGGGGTTATTTGAATTTTCTAAACTATGTGAGTATATTTGCAATTTTAATCAAACTAAATGGGTATATTTGCTAATTACCTGAAATTTAATTAAGCTGAGTTATTGGCAATCAAATAAAAAATAGGAATGTATAACTCTCATATCGAAAAAGAGAAAGAGCTTCTGTGAGTTTATAAGTAAGTTTAAGATTAAACATAATATAAAGCATTTTAAAACAGTGCAGTTGAGCTATCGAGCCAAAGCAAGCAATATCACATTCTGGAACTCATAAGCCTATAGCTTATGATCGTTCTTCTAGAACTATGCATTACAAATAATATCAAAGCAGACTCCTTCAATTAATATGGCAGATATACAAAGTTGAGATAAGTAAGCGGACATCTAAAGTTGAGTTAAGATGTAGTTCGATGGTGAATCGAGAAGAAACTAATGGGCTTATAACTGGCCAGAATCAAATCTCATATCAAAAATAGAGAAAGTTTATAAGAATTTGTAAGTGAATTTAAGTTTCAATATGATGTGATGTATTTTAATATCGTGTAGTTGAACTACCAAGCTAAAGCGAATAATATCACATTGTGAGACTTATAAGTCAATAAGCCTTGTATCGTTTTTCTAAATCTGAGTGTTACTAAATGACTCGCATTTACATGTAATCCCTCAATCACGGCAAATACTAACCCAACTGTAAAATTAGTTTTAATTCAAGACGAAGAATTTATTGATAGAATATGATAGCAATCAACAATTCCACCTAGAAGGAGATATGAATTTGCACTTTTAGAAATGTGCAATTTGGTTAAGAAGGTAGCCTTTAGAATACAGTTTGACCCACCAATGCATGGAGACGTTCCAAACTCACCCTAACAAGCAGCGATGGAAATAACGGGTGGAGACAAACAAGAGGCGCACGGCGAGATGCTTTGGAAGCCGCAATTAGCGCATTTGTCGTTACTCGAGGGCACGGACGTTTTGTGTAGGAGAGCACCACGTGACATCAACACACCTCCAGCCACAAACATCCTCAAATGTACTACCTCACATCAACAATTGTACTTCCTCAATAACACCTGGTCTTCTCTTCCTCCATACAATGTCCATTTCAGCATCTCTCTTCTCTTGGAGCTATAACATCAAACCCACTACACGGATTCGGCAGCATCGTTGCACTGTTCAACCACATGAGGGAGCACCGGGCACCTTAAAATTCCACCCGTACGAACAACTGTAAAAATCACGCAGTAAAAATCCCTGGATTCTGCAGCAGCCTCACCAAAATAACCGCGAGGCTGGGTAATGATGAAGTGCCCTGTGTCTCTTGACATTTACACAAGAGAGGAGCTTACTACTTGTGTGGCACCGACCTCATGTCATCTATAGGAGGAAGTGCGTATTGTCGGTATTGTAACTCACAAGCAGCAAGTAAAAATAAGAAAAGTTAGGTCCCCCCCTCCCTCCGTAATGGGCCTGGACGGCAAAATGCACGGCTTTAACATGTAGATGCAGAGGTGTTAATGATTATAGTCTATCTTCAATCCACTCGTCCTACTCGTTTATAAATGAGTTTGGGTTTGATTTTTAAATAAATGGTTTATAATCCATCAACCCGTTTAACTATTTAATTAAATAAATAGATTAGAATTAAGATTTTATAACTCGTCAACCCATTTAATAACCTATTTAGCCCATATAACCTGTTCAACTCGTTTAATTTGTTTAACTCATTTAACTCGACTCATTAAAGTTATATATATATATATATATATATATTTAACTCCTTGATCATTTTCTCTTTCTAAGTCTTCCTTCATGCACCTAATTTTTAATTTTTCACTGCTGCGCTAATTTCATTTTTCCATTACTGTCTTATTTCCATTTGCCCTATGCCGAAAACACCCTTTTATCTCTCTATGCGAGATCATCATCTATTAAAATATAAGCTTTCAAGTTATTTGCTATACAACCTGTTAATAACCTACCAACCCATTTATTAAATGGATTGTAAATGAATTAAGGTTATGATTTTTTAAATGAGTTAATAGACAAATTAGGGTTGAGATATTTTAAATAAATTAGGATTAAAATTAAGCTTCAACCCATCCAACCCGATCTGTTAACACCCCTGTATAGATATTGTAGTGAACAGCATGCTCATGTCCATCGTAAAGGACTTTGACATTTGGATCATCAGGCCGTCCGTTTCCTCTTTGATAAACGCATCCAAAAAGCAGCCGCGTGCAAGGGCACATGCGGGCGAAACAGCCAGGAGAGCCAGGCAGCCTACTCCATGATTTAAAATACTGCTGGATGTCCAGCTCATGTTCGCCAAGCATGTGTACGTGATTATCAATCCAAACGGGAGATCCGACGAAATACCAGATATGAAGGACAAAATCCCCGCGTTCGATTAAAGAGTTGTGTGTGTTTTCACTCCATAATTGGTTGCTTTGGACTCTTAACCATTGGCGAAGGCTATCTTCTGCTAGCTGGTATTCAACTATCTTCAACTTCAACACGTAAAACGGATCCTTTCGTTCATTAAAACCAACAAAAACCAAAAACAAAAACGAAACCAAACAAAAAGTTGGATCCTTACGGCCCCAACCGCAATCCCTTGGTGGACCGAGGGAGCAAACGAATCTGTTGGGCCTCGGTTTCTCGCAAATGGATCGTTAAAACATTTTGGCTGCATGGATCTTCCCATTCACATACTGACTCC
>JAXCLR010000073.1:10254313-10279687 GCA_035584095.1 Annona squamosa
TGGCCACTATACATATGCTGTATTTGGACGAAAATTAATATATTAATAAAGCGAATAATTCTAAATATAATGGGTTAAATAAATTTTTCATTTATGATCAAGTAAGTCTCATAGTGCATGAATTGCATGGTGTGATCGGATGCACCAGATCAAAATCTATATATATAACTTATCCATGCATTTGTGTGCATCATAACTTACAGTATGTTTGACTCAAAATAAATCTCACATGCATTTAAATGTATTAATACTTTATATAATTATTTATTTATATATAAATTATATCTTAGATAGTTTGTGTTAAAAAATTCAAATTTTCATTTTCATTTAATATTTTATTATGTCAATTTTTTATTGTTTTCATATGAGACTCATACAAAATATCCAATTTGGATGAAAATTAATATGCTAATAAAAAATAATTTTAAATATAATAGGTGGAGTAGATGTGCATTTTATGATCATGCGAGACTCATTTTGAGCCAAATATATTATAAGTTATTGAATATTCACATACACTAAAATACTTTCCATATGTATGTGTGTGTGTGTATATATATAATTCTATATTCTATTACTATATTAATTTTCATTCAAATTAGATATGTATATAAACATCATCTGAAAATGGTACAAATTCAACATAATAAAATAGTTTGATGTAGATAATAATTTTCAAATTATTTTTTCAACATGTAAACTATCTCTTATATAATTTATAGAGGCCTAAGCCACGTGTCTAGCCGTAAATGATTACAACTCTAATTTATATGTGAATAAATGATTATATAAAATATTAATATATTAAAGTACGTGTGAGATCTATTCTAGGCCAAATACCCCATCAGTTACGATGCAGACAAAACGTATATATCTATCTATACACACACACATGATTTCATTGCAAACATCAACGGTTCATATTGTTGGAGTCCACGCATGTCCCACGGATATGCATGAATAAGTTTCTGTATCAAGGGTGGCTCCTCAATAAGTCAATGATGGGGCCCAATTTACAAGTACAAGAACGAGCGACTGTTATTCAAATCTTACTATGTCCCTGTATGACTATGGATATCATTGACAATGTTTTAATGGGCTTGCTTCGTCTGCTGATTTCCATGCTTTTTCATGGTCAAATAGATCCTATCATGATCACACAGTTCCAGCATAAAGCTTCCACGGTTCCACCAATCATATCTTGTGATCCGCCCATCTGCGTCTCTCTCCCTTCTGAAATATCATCGTCAGACTCAGACGACATGGCCTCGCGTTTTAGACACCGAGACAACTTTTGCCGCGGGACGAATGATATAAATGTTTGTGAAATTCAAATTAAAAGCTGTCCAAATTTGGGTTCCAGTTCACATGAGTTATGAACCGCATCATGCTTATCTATTACTCAGGTATTAGATATGTTTATCCTCTGGCTTTGAAGTAGCCAGGAATATATGCTAACAAAAAAAAAAGAGGAGCGTTAAACATCATTTTTTCCCCCTAAATCTATTCCTAAATTTATTTCCTTCAATAAAAATCCATGTTCAGAGAGCATTGTGTCCCTTCCACGCCACATAAGTAAACCAGCATTAAATAGAAAGAAAGCTAAAGCGACTCTCATCCCCATCTCCCCTTTAACAACTTTTCCGTGTTCTTTCTTTATCCATATTCATGAAATCACTCAACATATCTATCTTTAAACACCTCTTTGGTGGATTCCATGTCACCTATAGCATGCAGCCCACATGTGGTTGTGTTTGGATCGGGTGCCAACCTATCTTCCCTGCTGTCCATCGGTCACATAGTAATCCGCCACCTCTCTACATATTATCGGTTCTGAACATATATAGATAGGAAATGGCAGTTTATTCTAGACTAGCCCAATAATTGGTACACAAATGTAGCACGTCTTAGATGTGTCACATGGCCCTGGTTTTGGCACTGTGGTAGCGTGCGGCCTTTACTAAAGCCCCATCTATCCGCAACTCCGCATGGATTCCAAATTCTAAAAATCTACGCAGCCAGCATGTGGGTATGTATGGATGTGGACCTTGGATTGCTTTCTTTTTTGTACAGTATTTACAAAAGGTCACAGTGCATATTCATCCCATGCACATTGTCCAGTCAGCAAGCAATCCAAAAGCAAAGATCACCAACATCCAAAGCTGGGCCACGTCAGTGAGAAGGGAAGAAAAGTGGGGTGGAATCTCTATGCAGCTTCCCTTCCCAAATCCTCACTTTACTCATCTTCTCCTCACACCAGTGCAACTGCTCTTCGGTCAAATCAGACATCCTCAATACCCTGGACACTATCTTCAGATCTATCAGTCCCATCAATATCTCCATTTCCTCTTCTGCCTTCAACTTCCTTTTTCTCAAGCATTTTCTACTACGCCGGATGTCTTTCAGCTTCATCTTCTTCTGCATGATTATATAGAAATGAATAAATGGTGGGTGAAGATAAATTGAAGCACTATCGATTGCAAATGATCAAACCATCAAAGCGACATGGATGGGGGTGGGGTGAGGGTGTGTCAAAATTGGTGGGCCATTCATGTAGTAGGCATTATCAGTCTGCGGTTACAAGCAAGACTTACTTTCTTATTTGCTTTCTTGATGAGATGGAGGAGGGTGGGATCAACCGCGCTCTGCCTCTTCCTTCGAAACGCCCGAAGAAGTTCGCAGTGCCTTTTCTTGTCCGCCTTCAGGAAATTCATGAACGTACGAATTGCATCCTCCAGAACTATCAAAAACTCAGCTGTTGATATCCTTGTGTCTTTATCTTCTTTGCTCCGGTCACCCTCGGAATCTTGGAGAAACCCACAAAAGCAGAGTCGAACTGTTACAACATGTCCTCACGCACATCATATGATCTTGTGGGTCACACAAGCGCCGACTGATCTTTTTCCGGTTCAAAAACATATTTTTTTTTGTTTTTCTAAAATTTTTTATAAACATATTAATCTAGTTATAATTAATCAATCAATCAAAATTTATTATTTTTTAATGTGTATATATTTATTTTGAATTTTTAAATATAAGAGTATTTAAGTTATTTTAAATCTAAAAATGGTATTTTGGATTTTTAAGTACAAGAATATTTAAGTTATTTTAAATCTTAAAATAGTAAAATTTGGTTTATAAATTAAATATAAATAGATTAACATATTTATGAAAAAAATTTCAAAAAAAATGAAAAAATATGTTTTTGGACTGAGAGTTGAAACCGATCTAAAAAATGGGCACTCTACAAGAAGCTGATTTAATACTAAAAAAGCAATTTAATAATGAAAATCCCCCTTAATTGAGGACGCCCACCTTGTTTAATCATGACGTGTTTATTTAGTTAGAGATTCAATCACCTTGGAATTCCGGGACTTGAAGTAGCTTCGGCGAAGAAATCCTCACTCTCGCATAGATTTCAGGCCTGCGACCGCGTTCATACGGCTCCATCTCGATGAACCGTTGCAACAGAACCTGAAATCGCTGGAACTGCTGAGCAATGTGGGCCGGGCAGCTTGTGTCTTCATCGCCGCTGGAGTCCTTCAGTCGCTGGAAGTTCTTGTAATTCCAATTCAGAGCTTCCCATGTCAAGCAAATCTGAGCAACGTACGCAGCCTCAAGTTCTTGAAATGGGTTGCGTGGGTACTCCGGCTCTCTACGTTTTGACGTCAGCCCATGCATTATTCTTTGAGAAATGGATCTTGGCTGTACTTGGATAGACCTAAAAGAATCTGCAAAAGAATTTTTTTATACAGTGATAACCAATTGAAGTTAATCTCACTACTATATAAATGTCTTTACTAATAACTAAAATGAAGATCCATCACCTGTTTCGCTGAGCTTCTGTGCACTAATTCGATCAAAAAACATCATCTCCTCATCATATTTCTTGTAGACAGTGAAATGCTCCCATTTGGATGAGCTCCTTCGAGACGAAGAAGAGAAAGGATCATCCGTTTCGGAGCCCCTGTAATTGGTAGAGCTTCTCCATTCATATGAACTATGGGAGGTGGAACCCAGCGTGAAGGAACTGGCAAGAACCTCTGCCCCTTCTTCATGGGGCTGACAATTTTCGGGCTCTGTGGGTGGGGTGAATCCCTGAAAACTTTCATCTTGGGAGGAATTCTTTCCTTCTTCTATAGCTTTGTTGTGATTGTCGTCTGTAAGATAATAGAATATATATCCAACGTCGGATTCTGTGATACAAATGAAATGGAATGCATTTGTCTGATTTACCTTTTGAATGAGTTTCTTTACATAATGAAATCTGATGATATGGTTGCATTGGCACTTGAATCACGCCATCTTCCATATCAAGCTTTTCCCGAGCTTCTATCTCATCACTGGTTTCGTCGTTCTCTGTTTCTCTATGCTCTCCAGCTTTTTCAATAGTGGTTTCGATGATGTTCTCCAGTTCAGTGTTCTCCTTATGGGCTGCTTCTTCTTCTTGGTCTCCTTCTTCATCATCTTCATTATCAGTGGCATAAACGTTGGTTGATGCAGAAGCATATTCGGAGGGGGATATGTTATTGGCGGTCGCGATTTTGTCGACCACGCTTTTTTCTCGGTGATCTTCTGTTTCATGGACGACGAATAGAGGGTTGTTTCGGGCGCTTCTAGAAGGCAAGAAGACCAGAGCTTCTCCTCCGAGAATGATGTCTGCAACCAGATCTTCTTTCTCTGAAGATTCACTGCTGAAGAAGCCAAGGTTGCCTTCTTCGGAACAGCATCTAAGTTGATCTTCTTCAACTTCTTCTTCAAATTCATCGCTCGTGCTTCTGTAATTAAAAGAAGAAGATGTTAGAGAGCCAGTCACAGAGAGAGAGAGAGAGAGAGAGAGAGAGAGAGAGAGAGAGAGATCAAAACCTCGTAGAGATGGTAATGTTCCTGAAACTGAAACAGGAATAGAGGAAACGGGCGAGGCAAACGGCGGAGAAGTAGAAAAAGAGGAAGAGAAGATTCAGCGAAGCAGAGACTTGGCAGAAGAAGAGAAACATCTGTTCTTCTCCTCTCTGTATTTCAACGGAAGAAGAAGATGCCGCCTCAACTCTATCAGTTCATGCCTTTGCCAGCTCCTCCTAACTACTACTCTCTTTTGGACAAAAAAGCAAAGAAATTGTCACCTAAGTAGAACTTCCCCCCCATGCACTCAGATTCTCACCGGACCAAATTCAAATGCCTTCCTTCCTCTCACCAAATTACCCTTGTAGCCTTTAATTGAAAACAGAAGAAAACTTCTATATTTTTCTTGTCGTTCCTTTTCAAGACTTGCCCCATTCCCATTTCCTTAAACATGGCACTAGCCAGTTGCTTGCATACGTTGACACGGTAATCAAAATGGACTAGCTATATTTCTTAAATACTAACGGCCAATAAAAAATAATATTAATTACTTGTAGAAGCCAACCCATTGTCTGGTAGGTGTTCTGCTTATGTAAGCTGATGTGGAAGCAGATTAATTGCTGTAGGCTTGTGGATATTGGCTTGGGGATGAAGAAAGTAATATAAATCTTATTCTGGGATGCATGCTTTTCTAGAAATTTAAGAGCAAGTTTTCCCCACTAACATTCGTGGGTTAATGCTTCCCTTTGAAGCAGGCTTACATTCCATGATATTACTGGCTGTTGTGATATGTATCAATATAATTAACATGCTTTATATATGCCGCCTTTTCGGAGGTTGCAATATTTCGTCTGATATTTCCGATAATAATAGACGATATATATCCTAGTTATATCTTTAATTAGCTAGAGTGATATATCTAATAATTATTTGGTGGAGTGTATTTTGTCATTTTCTTTTTGGGACATGAGTATTCTTGGCTGCTGTCTCAAGTTTTTTCTGCAATAGCTTCTTTAATGACCGAGCGCCCACCTCGAAAGCTCAAGGATTTCCACCGCCGTCGGCCACGTGATTTTTGTGAATTAACAAACAAAAATAATGTTGTCGTTTGAACCAAAATAACTGTTGAGAAAAAAATGTTCACCCAATTCCACGGTCAGTTGAGAAAACAAACGTTCATATCATTATTTGGATTACAAAACGTGTATGGTTGGGTGCAGTTAATTTATCAGACTATGATATATGGAAGTACGTGGATGGTCGAGGAAAAAAAAAAAAAGCTTTCCACTAGTAAGGAAGCAAGTTATTTCCTAAAAATTAGCATTCGGCAACTAATGCTAAAAAGGTAATTTTTATTAATTTTGGCAAAAAATAATTCTCTTTTTAATCTAAGTTTTTTCTATCAGGCAATAGCAACAAACACTTATTTATGTATTCATTGCTAAGTTAAACTTTGTCGTAAGATATTTTTAACAAAGAATTAACAATTTTGTCTGTTAAAGGGCTTAATTATATGCTCACCATTAGCAGGACGTAGAATTCTTTGTTAATAATTAACTTTTAGTAAGGAATCAAATTTTTTTTTTTTTTACTAATTTTTTAGTGTATCTTATACCTACAACATCAATATTATGGTGGATACAAAAGTAGAACACCCATCTTCGGAAAATCGAGCCCAAAATGAAAGGGAGTACGTACGATGGTGTAAATTAAAGAGGCAATATTGCTTCTTTGGATGCGTCTAGCTTTGGGCTTTTCCTGGTGTAAATTAAAGAAGCAAGACTGAGATAGCCTTTCTCTGTCGTCTTTTGCTTTTAAAAGAAAGAGAAAAGAGAATAGTGACGGCGAAGGATGTTGGAAATACATTAATTTAAATCACGACTTCGTCCTAGTTCCAAAGCTAAGTATCCGATAATTGCGTCTGATGTCGGCTTTTACACGTATATACATATGAAATGAAATGGGTGTAACACCGTTCACCTGTAACACCTGTCATCTTTGAATTTTTAGGTGTGCACGGCCAGGTTTATACTGCGTGCATTGCTAGCTAAAAGCCTAAAACTGCAGATATTGCATTGCATGTGAAGGAAATCGAGGATGAATTAAGAACCTGTTGGTTTCAATCGAAGATCAAGATGATATGGAATTAATTTCCGCAACATGTTTCACTTTCAAAATAAGCAGCATGCAGTTGGGCGTATATATAATATATGCAACGAGGCTAAGTATCTGGGGCCAGAACACTTTACTCATATTACGTGAACTGAACTACGACCCTGAACCCGGGCCCTATTTGCATTGTTTTGCTGTTTCTGCCCCTTGCTCTCAAGCTGAATATTTTAAAATTTTAATTACACGTGTAGTTAAAAGCTGAAAATGATTAAATTGAATTTGTGGTTTTAAACATGTGTGGTTAAACGTATAAAAAATTATTGTATGGTTTTCTGTTTAACCTAATATTTTAATAGAACTATGTAATTTGCGTGCGTAGGAAAGAATTTAACGTTCATTTTGCATTGAACATGCAAATAATTAGCAAGTTAAAGATTTCCTATACGAATTTCTGCTCATGTAGTTGGTAAGTTGGCAGGAAATTAATATGGAAACGGGAGAATGTATACCCCAATATTGAAATTTTGCTCCAATTGGAGGAGCAAAACAGCAAATGGATTGGGAACATTTGTCCAATCGTCAACCGAAGTACACAATCCACACAACCGTGTGAACCGGCAGCAGGATATGGCGATTGCTGGGAGGTAACCTAATTTTCAAAAAACTCCATTGACAGCATGCAAGAAATGATAGAAAATTTCTTCATTCCATTCTTTCATGCAATTCTTTCATTATAAATTACTCTTCAAACCATAGTATAGTTATATATAATATAAAAGAAAACTTAAAAACCACCCTTGTCAATTATAAACTTAAAACCATGAAAATCTTCATCAATTCTAAACTTTCCTTCTAAAGAAGATATATTAACATCTTAATACAAATTTCAATCTCCAATGGATATCTTCATACATATTTTTATATCTTTAACACTAGCCCTAAGTTGATGTTTATGCATTTTTCACTCCCAACTTATGCTTAAATCCTCTACCACTTGAATGGGAAGTGGGAAATAGATAAGCAAATTGCTCTTTCACGAGCACATATTATCTTTGAATTAATTTTTCTTAATTTTTTTGTGAATAAAATAATAAGGACCATGATGCGTTTATTTTTTTTAAAATCATTAGTTTTAGGGCATTTAAGTCATTTTTCATCCTTTAAAAACTTAATTTTAGAAATTAAAAATAAATATGTAAAAGTATTGTAAAATTACAAAAACTTAGTATATGATCCAAATACACCCAAGAAAAAACATGTTTATGGACAAAAAAAACTTAAAAAAAAGGGCAATATGCGATGTTCATCGCATATAATCATGGTAGAAATGATAATCAACCTCCCTATGAATGGATTGCTTGTGGAATACTAATTAGATGCTATATATAATTTCTAATTATCACCACAAAATTTAATTGGCAGTTTTGACTTGCAAATCGCTTAGTAAATACGCAAGTTATTATTATCTTATAAGTAGTCACAGCTATTAATAAAGAGTTAGGATTCGGTGCTCACATGAGCAATGAGCTTAATACTTACTCTCATGTGAGCCATTAATTTTTATTTTAAAAAAATTTTCCATTCATACGTGTGTCCAAGTATAAACTTTCTACATATGGAATTTTACATTTTTTAGATTTTGTTAACTATTTGTTTTTGAATTTCAAAAATGAAGACGATGAATCTTTTAGCAATTTAAAAATATATGATCAAGTTTTAGTTAAAATAGTATTAGTGTCAGTATATACATTTAAATGAATGGAGAAAATGATGTATTTATTTGGTGGTAAAATTAAGATTAATATTTTTGATCAGTGTCAGAGTAATGTAATATAATAAAGTAACTGTGTAGAAAAATTATTAGAAGATAATGTTAAAAATGCAAAAATTAAGCTAATTAAGGAGTTGAAATGTCATATTATTTTACCTACTTTGTTATCGCACGACGCCTAAAGGCGGCATTAATTGAGGATAGGGGTGGAAAAAAATTGAAGTTATAAAGCGGCTCTTACTGTCTTTTTATTATTGCGATGACCAAGGGCTTCCGACAGCAAAGCATGCATCTCTGCATACCACAAAATGAAGCTGCATCCTCACGACCATTGGATGCCTGGGGGTAGCATTCTATTTAGAAAATTGTTATCTGTCCACATTGTCATCAATTTGTAGAATACGCTGATGAGAAAGGTGAGAATCTTGCACATGAGCTTGAAGTGCAAAGGGATTGTAATAAACTAATAAGAGAAACCCACTCAAAAAGATATATGTACATGGATGCAGAATCCCCATGTCAAATCTCCACCGCATAAACTTTGGGGTCCAAAAACCAATGTGAATATTCCCTTACCAATCTACTCAAATGATGACAGGAATTACACATGCGGCGATGGACCCATTCGTTTGACAATCTACAAAAGGAGCTGGGCTTGGGCTGGCCTCTAAAGGTATTGGACTTTGGAGGAAGAGACCCATTCGAATGACTCTTTGCCGCTTAACCGCCTCCCTTTTTTCATCATTAAAGCTTGGGCCGATTAGCAGTCGTCTTTCCTTGGGTTCAATCAATTAGCATGTGTGCCAGTTTCTTCAGGGTCTGTTTAGATGCGATGATGGAGGATTTCGGCCACCGTTTTAATTACAATGCTTATTTCCATCACATTTAAATTCAATACACTTCACAATTCTAACTCAATTCCGTCTCTTCAGAATCAAATGAAATACGTACATCTGTTGTTGCAGCCCACTAGTAGACGTATTTAGTCGTGTCTTATTCTCCTCCCAATGCTATTCCTTTCTCTAGCTAGCATGCCCAGCCACCCTGAATCCCTCATCACCGTAGCCCATCTTTAATTAAGTAGCGCACAAGTTTTTTTTTTTTTTTTTTTTTTAATATAATACTATCTCACCAGAACTGACTATTGCTAAAACCTCATTAATTAAATTCATAATCACCCAAGGGTCCTCAATGCTAAATCACTAAGAAAATAAAATCATAAGCGTAAACGTACCTGAATCCATGGAAGCAGTTGTTCATGAATCCTTGTGGTTTATGGGTTTTTCGAGTTAATGTCCTAGGATTTGGCTCCTTTTTTCTAATAATGAGATGTTAGAAAAAAAACTCTAATAAGTGCATAACCCGGGGACCACAACCGTTTATATAGGAAGTCTATCTTTCTTATTTTTAATTTAGCTTATTATAAAAATAAAAATTAGAAATTAGACTGTAAGATTTCTACGCATAAGAGACTCATACTTTATTAAATGATTTAGGCCCATAAAACTTTTATAAGATCACTTTAAAAATTAAGTCGTTATTTATGATAGCGTATATATAATTAATATATATGTGTGTCCAAAATTCCAATACTAACTTCCCCTATTATCATGAAAAATCCTTAAAAAATGGTTATAAAAATGGTTATCTAGAATAAAGTCACCTTAGATTTCTTATATATCCAATCTCCGGGTAAATCACCAATCTTTTGTCGATATGCGTAATGGAATGATGAAAAATTAAATTCCGGATAAGCTTAATTATCTAAAAGGTTGCTTTTCACGTTTTTTAAATATTTAATCTAAATCATCTACAATATTTACACACGTACAAATATAGTGCCGAAAATTTAAACATTTTGAAAACTTTTATATCCTATATGTATTTCCAAAATCTGACGATTTTATATCCACTCTTAAATAATGTCAAACCTTTCATGCATATAAGTTTACGTAACTAGGTTACACCAAAGTTTTTAATGCAGCCTTATCTATTTTGTTTAGTAATGAAACTAAATTTTGGCGAAATTAAAGATGTCCACGGTCCATCTTAAAAACATGTAAGCTAAATATAATAAAATTGTTTAATTCATATATCCACTTTAAAGTTATATTTTCAAAACTTAAACTATATAAAATATAATTAATATGTAGATAAATGATTTTATACTTTACTATTACAATCTAATGCATACATAAATGAATCTGATTTTTTTTTTTTTTTACAATTTACATAAGAATACACGATGTACATATATTTTTGAGCTCCAATCTTGTTAGGTAGAGCTAATAGGAGCTTATGTTAGTCAAGGCTAAAAGTCATATTTTTAAATTTTTAAAAAATATTATCTCAAGTGTATTTAATTTATATACTAAAATTTGTAATTTATATCCGTATCTTTTTATTTTTCAACAATAAATAATCAATGAGGTGAAAATGACCTAAATGCCCCAAAACTATTTATTTTTAGTATAAATATATACGTACATATACAAAATTTGTAAATTTTGATACATAGATTAATTATACTAGGATCAACATTCTTTATGAAAATAAAAATAATTAAAAGTACCTTTTAACTTTTGTTAATTAACATAGGCTCCAGTTAGCGTGAGCTAAGAGAATCAAATATTAAATTTTTAAGTAAATGCGTCCCACTACAAATTTGATTGAGATGAATTTGCCGCACCATTATAATTAAACAATGTTGAACAATATAAATAACTTTTTTATTCTTTTGTCAAAATTGAACCTCATTCACGGGTTGTATAAAAAAAACTTCAAGTGTTACCCAGCTTAAATTAAAATGGGGCCCAAGCTTCTAATCAAAGTGTTTTTTCAGCAGGATAAATATAGAGAGATACTTTAATGCAACTGATTGTAATATGCATTTGGTTGAATTTTTATTTTTAAATTTTTCAGATTTTTAGTTTAAATCCAAGTCATCCATCGTGTTTTACTCCATTTATATTTGAATAATATGAAAAATCATGTTATTTGAATTTATATATAATCCACAATAAGTATAAATGCATGAGATTGTTTATAATTATATTTTTAAGATTATTGATTATAACTTAATTTTTATATATAAGCTAAATAAATAATTTTACATGCAATATATAGATTAGATTTTCTAAAAAAATCAAAAGTCAAGAGGTTGACTTACAACAAAATGTATTAAAATATTTTTCATATATATATATATATAAGTGAAGGAAAAATGCTAGGATGTTGGCTGCAAATGGACTTGCATTGATGATAAAATCAACATCTGAGCATTTTTTTCATAAATTATACATGAATATTTAGATTTCTAAACAAATGTTGTCCAACCAAGAGCCAAGATTTTTTTTATTGGTATCAAGAGTCAAGATTTTTGGTAACATACTAAAAGAATGACGTTAAGTCATATCATCGATGAAAGTTTGATTTTATTAAAGAGTTTGGATTTTAACTTTATTAAAGAGTTATGATTCAAAATGACCAGATGTTTTGAATAATATTCTAACAATTTTTTGATTTTCTCAGTACGAATAATATATTCCAAATAATCTAACATACCAACTTTTTGTTAAAATACTTAATATTATTTATTTAGGAAGAACGATATCTTAATAAAAAAAATCTTTATAATGATGAAATAATTTTAATAATAACATGTTTAGTGTAACATGATTTTATTTTGTGGATAACATTAGCCTTCAATCAAAATACTTATTTATACTATAACTTAGTATCTTAAGGTAAAATATAATGAGTGGTTTAGATGGTATATATTGGGATATGATTCAAAAGCATTGGCTATTTGGAATAAAAATCCGACATGAAATTATTTAGATTAAAACAACTCTTTTCAAACACAACAGTAATAGTTTGGAATACTATACAATTTTATTCAAAAGCTTGTTTTTAACTACTCTCCAAATATGTATTTAGATTATCATAGATCTTTGACTCTCTTGAGGGGATGGGCAAATAGGCCTTAAATTCTACCAAGTGTCTTTTATCATCTGCAAAGATTAACACTAATATTTGTGGGCTCATTAATCTAGATTGACTTGTAATTGAACTGATAAGTTTTAATTACTTTTCTGAACTTTTAATACAAAATTTAGTTATTTACTAACTGCTATGTAAGAAGAAATTAACTTACTGAATTTAAAATACCAGTGGTCATTTTAAACCGATATGAGAAGACAAGCTCTCTAGATACTTTGAATCACTCAATAATTTAAGTTTTATTGGAATATTCAAAGTCTTAACCCATCAAAAACATGCATGATCTGGACTAGTATAATTAATAATGACTAAGACCAAATTGGCCAAAAACTTAGTGGTTATGAATTTGCCGATTACTTGCCTACTTGGGCAGAATATATAGCTAGGAGACCTCAATCTCTACTTAATTTTTCGAGTTGAGGGGACATGTTATCCCTCGAACGATTTCAAGTAAAGATTGGGGTCTCCCAGCTATATATTTTAACCAAGCAAACAAGCTATATAATTTTTCACAGTCATAGCAATCTTTCTTAACGCACCCAACCCAATTCATTTGCGTATTACAAATGGAAACTAAATAAATGCCATAAAATGCCCGTAGTCAATGGCCTTGATTATCCATAAATGTGATTATTCCCTTGAATTAATAAACAGTCAAGATTATCCTGATTGTTCCATAGGCAGGACTTTACTGCTGATGCTAACACAGCAGTGTTCAGTTGGTAATATAGCGGCCACCAAGCAACGTACTTAGTTTGAATGGTGAGGATATTATTCTCTATATTAGATGAGAGCTTTGTCTTGTGATTTATTAGGTGGAAGCTTATATATTTCTTAAATTAATAGGTAGGAATACTTTATCTCTGTATTTTTTTTATGAAAACTTTATCTCTATATTGGTATTACTAAAAGTTGTAAGAATATTTTATACAAAAAGGACTTTTTAAGCGTGTTTGGAAAATAAAAAAATTTTTGATGTAAAAGTTTTTGAAAATTTTAAAATATAGATTAGTTATATTAGTAATTATGTAAAAATGAATATAAAAAAATAAAAAAATAATTTAAAAATAAGATAGTACTTGATGAGCGTAAAATTTTAAATTAAAAAGCTCAGGGGGTGAAAGGTTTTGAGTTTTACCGAACATAGCCCGTCACCTGTAAAAACTACTCTGCTCTGACACAACTCAGCTGAGCTCTGGGTAGGCTGCGCTAGCACGAAGAGTCCGTGGCGGTTTGAAAAATTACGATGCTTCCGTGTGGTGGGTGGCCTGGGTTTGAAAACTCTGACCGTTGAGGGGCCTCCAAAGTCCTGACTCCTGACGTATGACAATCCTATTGGCTGCAAAAATGACCAATAATATAAGAGTGAGAAAACTTATTCAGTCATCATCACCGTCAACTTTTACTGCCCAAGCTACATGCGTTAACCTTAAACACACACTCACACAAGTACTTAAGGATTTCTTTTATATATATATATATATAAAGAAGGATTTCTTAATTAACTACTAAACATCCAAGAAAAAGGCTAAATGTTAATTTGACGGGTGTGATTTTACCGTTTAGAATATATAGAGATTTTGGTAGGGTTATCTCCTTACAATTATTGGTGGAATTTATATAACAATAACAATTTGTACCATACAACATTAGTTAAATGGGTAGAATGCCTCGATATGCACGACGGGAAGCGGAAAAGGTGAACTGTTCAACACGTTCCAATGTAGTGCGGCACGCATGGCATGAATAAAAATCAACGGCTTACCGTCATCCGCGCTTCCCACTCCCATCATTTTCATACAGCTAAATGTTGGGTTGTTTTCTGTTGATGAATGCACTAGTGCTCCATATATGTTTGCAAGCGCAACGCATTTCTTAGGTTGCCAAAATACCTAAATCTAGACCTTCCAAGTAGCATATAGAGCGATCTTAGCATCAAGATAGCATTTGCTTCACCAGCTTATTGGGCTTAATCAATACCTTCAATTCCAAATGTTAAGTTAAAGTTAAGGAGAAGCATTTCTCTCGTCACTTCAGTCATTTAAGCGCATGACACGATAAATAAATAAATATATATATATATATATGGAAATTAGTTTAGTGCATGCAATTGCATAATGCAGACTATACACGGTAGGTTTAGTTGGTCATGAATAAAAAATCTACACTTTATTAGCATATCAATTTTGATTCAAATCGACAATTTATATGAGTCTCATATTAAAATAATGTAAAATTAATGTAATAAAATAGTTTAATATAAATATCAAGTTTAAAATGATATTTTTTCACCTTCTAAACTATCTAAATTATGTTTTTTATATGGATAAATGTTTACATAAAGTATTTTTATATTTTAATATGTGTGAGGCCCATTTTGCAACAGATTATATATAATTATAATGTAGTTTATTTGCACACAAAGGGTAATATATATACATACATGTTTGGGAACCAAAAGCCTTGGAGGGACCGAGATCCATTAGTTGTGGCTTTTTAATCATTGCTTTTAATGAGTACATGATTGAAATTGTTTAGATTGAGAGTAGCTTGCTAGCAAGTAATACTGTTGATTTGGTTATCAGTCTAATTTCTTTGTTAAATAAAGGTTAGGAGTACCTATAAACACCGAGTTCATATCATATATGCATAAGTCATTCTATTTGATTTACATAATCTAAATCTTCAAAACCAATGGTGCATATTTTACATGGTTCTTGCTACATATTTACATACACACAATATTGTCGTTAAGGGTGAACTTGAGTTGATTTTGGAGGAATTTTATACAAATTAGTATTTAAACTTGCTTTTTGAAAATCTAAATTTAAAAAACTTCGACTTAAGGAACTCGATTTATAAATAAGATTATGATTAGAGTTCAAGTAAACTCGAACCGAAGAAATTAAAACTCAATTTTTCCTATTTATGTTTAATGCATAATATATTATGCATAACACCTAACTAATATTTTTTAGTATTTATTTTTTAAAATTATTTATATTTATATTGGAATTGTCAAATTGAAATTTTACTATATATAAATGTTAGTTTCTTTTCCTTTGTGTTTGTATTATGTTAACTTATTTTGAAAAGTTAATTTTTATATTAAATGTTAGTATGCTTTTAAAAAAAAATTAGTTAAGCTATCTATTATTACTTTCACTTAACAAATTAGTTAATTATTTATGTGAAAATTTAAAATTGTCACTTTTAATTTAAACACAAAACTTGTCAATCCCAATTCCAAATCAAACTCAATTTACATAAATAGAATCAAGATGCTTTCAATAGGAAAGCGATGGGAATACGAGTTGGGATGAAATGTGGGACTGAAATGAAGCTGCAAAAGGTAGATATGGAAGGGGCCGGGATTCACTCATTCTAATTAGTTTTCTGGGAAATGAATGCCGGGTGATATCAACAGTGAATATACTTCTCAATGAGATCAGAGACGTGGCTAGTTATCGTTTGGTTTCAACATGTTTTGCGGGAAGGTAATGCTGTTGCACACTCTCTTATTGCCTTCGCAGCATCAAACGATAGGAGACGTGGCTAGTTTTGGTGGGGTTTTCCCCTCCCAGGTTTTTGCTTAACCCGTTGTACTTAGACTCTGGGTTTTAGTAATGAAATAGCTTTTTCGTCCAAAAAAAAAGTTATATAAATAGAGTAACGGAGGATTGCGATTTAAATTTTACAAATAAAATTGAAATTAGGATGGAGGAGAATTTGAGTTTCATGAAACTGAATGGCGTTCTTAAATTTGTCTTTCAGTGGATTTTTGAAGTGAAAAAAATAAAAAGCCTGCAGTAGACGCATATATACCATACATGGACAAAATTAGGAAACCTTTTTTTTTTTTTTTACCCGCCTGGGAACCTTTTTTGAGTATACACCATCTGACCATCAGATCCCGCCAGAGCATCAAGACTCCATTTCTCAATTTCGACGGAGAAAGTGATGTTCTAGAGGGTTTTGCTTGCGGTGGACCAAAAGTTGATGGTAGGATTGACAATATGGAAGCTTCAGACAGAAAAGAAAGCGATGGGAGGAAAAAACTATATGGTGTTACTTATAATGACCACGTCCTCGCGTTCCTCCATGTGATCGACGACGACGTAGAAACACGAGAAGATCGAAGATACATGCAGTAGTCCTTTTGGTTGGTGGAAATGTTAACTGCTACAAGTAATTAAATTTCCATAGTACAAACTCATAGCTTTTTCGTAAATGTACTTTTGACTGGTTCAAATCAGTCGAATTGATTATCGGAAAAAAAAAGTCGAATCGAATAATTCAGCTCTTTAAGACAATTATTGAATGCTTGATAGATTTTGATTTCAGTCCCTTTATATTAAGAAACCAACCATGAGAAGCTATATTTGGCATGGAGTTTTGAGCAAATTAAATACCAATAATAGCCATAGTTCTATATATCTGCTGTTCCCTACCAATATCTAACACAGTACTGCTGGCAGCTTGATTTTGATGTGCGTGCGTTAGTTCGGAAATTTCGTCCAGAGTAGTGTAGCTTTGAGTTGAGTCACCCACAAGGTGAAATTATGCGGTGAATCATTCACCATTTTTTATTTTATTTTATTTAGTGCATGGCTCAAGTATCACCCTCCTCTTTTCTGCACACGTGAGGATGCAGATATCTAGGATTTCATGGTTAATTACAATTCATGCATGGAAAGATAACACGTGTTCTCTGGCTATTGGGCAGAAGAGTTTCTCACTCTAATTCCAAGGGTCGTAGGCAAGGGGTTGGAGGAATCGTTGGAGGTGGTTGGACTAAGGTAAGGAAAGGATATCATATGTCTTGCACTCAAACTTTTATTAGTTTCCCCATTCCTTTGCCAAAATACCACTTCAGTTCTTATTGTGATATACCAAAGCCACTCAAAGGACATGGACCTGCACTATCCCTTTAAATCACCCCACAAGGGGTGGGCATGTCTCCGCAGCTTATTATGATCCAAATAAGGGAAAAGAATACTACGAATCATCTACTGATAATCTCTCCAACCCCCAATCTGTAAAAGACGTCCACATCTTTGAGTCGTAATCAGTCCTAGAAATCAGTACGAAAAGAGCTAGCTAGATAGCAAATTAACGAAGCATTCTGTGGGTTTTGCGACAATTGAAATGGAAGAGAGTCTCCCACCTGGTTTCAGGTTCCATCCTACTGACGAAGAGCTCATTGCTTACTATCTAACAAGGAAGGTTTCTGACTTCAGCTTCGTTACGCGGGCGATTACCGATGTTGATCTCAATAAATGTGAGCCATGGGACCTCCCTGGTAAGTTTTTGGTATTAATTCTCTCTCTCTCTCTCTCTCTCTCTCTCTCTGTTGTGAACTGTGGCTTCAATTATATACCTCGATTCCTTCATGGTACTATTAGCTTTGTTATAATCCGCATGTTCTTGGAGAATTGTAATGTAATTTCTAGTCTTTTTTGATATTCCCCCTATATAAACATTGTTTTTTTACGTATACATAGACAATGTTAAACGTTAACTAATTTTTTCCTTCTGCCATGATGGATGCAACCCCTTTGTATTATTTTCGGTGCTGTCCATCTGTATATATTTCTCTTCTAGCTGTTTTTATGTTGTACTCCTTAATTATATAATCGAGACATGCATGTTAAGGTATAGTTATCTGAATAAATCAATTGTGATCAATCAGGCAAATCTACGATGGGTGAGAGAGAGTGGTATTTCTTTAGTCTGAAAGATCGAAAATACCCAACTGGTCTTCGAACAAACCGGGCAACAGATGCAGGATATTGGAAAACAACTGGCAAAGACAAGGAGATCCTCCATTCCGGTGCCGTGGTTGGAATGAAGAAAACCCTCGTATTTTATATGGGTAGAGCACCCAAGGGGATAAAAAGCAACTGGGTGATGCATGAATATAGGCTCCATAACAAGCTTGCTTACAGGCATCACAAGGTCAATCCAACATCATATTTGTCATCGTCTTCTTTTTCTTCTTTTACACCTCTGATCATCATGTGCTTAACTACCACCGTTAAATGCCAGAGATCTGCTGTGGTCATATGGTAATGGTTTCATGCTCCCGATTAATCAACGCTTCTGCCAACTATCACTACTAAAAATACAAACTCAACTTTTGGCAATTTTGTTGTTGAAATTTGAATAATGACAGCCATTGAATATCTACAATGAAAAGAGTAGTTGCCTAAACATTCATATTTTGCAATAAAATTTCTTTGCGAAAGAAATTATTTTTTCCAAAGTGGTTGCATTTTGTTGTAGCAGGGTGAAGGGTTGTAAAATCTAATTCTTAATTAATAATGAGAAGTGATCAATCCCAGTCAATTTTTTTTAAGTAAAAGAAACTTACATTTGAATCTACTTTTACATCATCATCATCAGTCCATAAAAAGCTTTTTTATTTTATTCATTTACTTCAGTGATATTTTTTGAGTAACGTTGAAACTTTTTTTTGAAAAAATAACGTTGACATTTAAATGCGTTAATTTGTGAATACATCACTTTTAGTACGCTTTTACTTAGGCTGATATAACATCTTAACTAACTTGTAGGGAATTTCTCTAAATTATTTATTATCCTTTAGCTAAACAGTTCCTGGCGGTGGACTAGTCACCCAAAGTATATTTCGTCTATTTCATAGTGGTTTCCTGATTTATACATTTAATCTCTCTCTCTCTCTTGTTCGTTTTTTTAACTTCAACAGGAGGAATGGGTCGTTTGTAGGGTGTTTGAGAAGAGTTCTACGGTGAAAAAATCTCCAGCTAGTCCTCATCCCATCCCTCCTTTGGGGGATTCTTCTGATGAGCTGGGAGAGATTGACGTTTCACATCTCAGCAATCTACTAAGCCCTGCGAGTAGTCTTAACGCAATTTCAACTGCTACTAGCAACAGCACCAGTCAAAATAACAATACCGGCAATACGGATGTGAACATGAACATGGATTGGAGTGGTTTTGGTGGCGAAATGGCAAATCGATCAGTTGCTACATGGCCTTCAAGCTTGCTCAGCCCCAATCCATTGTCAAATCCTGCATCTCTCATGAAGGTATTGCAGTACAACTCTTATCCACCACGAGATTTGGCGAGTCTCGTTTTGGACCCTTTTGCTACACATGGAGGTTTCAAAGCCAATTTAATCTCGAGCTTCCCTTCTTCCTCCTCTACTTCCTTGATCAGTTCTATTCAACAGCAGCCGCTTCCTCATGATCAACCAGTCTGGAGAAGGTGTTGAAAATATGAATTGGTTGACATGATCGATAGGAAATTACACTCCGACTATATGTTAAATTAACTCCATTTATCTCAATATTGCAATTGTTGCGATATGCGTGCACAAGTGCATCTTTAGCTGTGTAAGCTTCAATAAACAATACATACAGCAATTAAGTGCTTTCAGATTAGTTATAAGCATACGTTCGGTGAATCGTTAATTTCAAAAGGATGCTTTGTTACGTATCTTATATTCTTATTTGAACGTTAATTTCATATACTTAATTCATTTTCAGTAATTATTGCACGAACAGATGAGCTAGACTGTCGGGAAAGTGAATCTGAACTGTTCATCAAGCTCATTCGCCGTTCATATTTTTTTATTGGTACATGTACATCACATGTTAATTTATATTACATTTAAGTTCAAGAATTCTTTTTTGATTCAAAGTTCTTGAATAAAAAAAAAAAGTTCATGAATTCTTACAATTTCCGTAAATCTATATATTCTAGCAAGCTCAGTTATATAATTGGAGACATGCGACACAACAAATTTCATTGAATATAGTTATTTCTTTGTCCGCACACTATATATTTGACTATAATTGACTACTTAGCTGTAATATTTGTTTACCTTAGAGGAATCATATTTGGTCAAATACATTTATTTTACGTTGAATGAGGTCAAAATAATTTTTCATGCAGCTATTAAAATTTTGCTGCAGATTGTAATGGAATTTTGACTATGATTAATATAGGACTTAGCTGCATTTGATATCAAATTCAGCTAAAGTAATTTTTGGCTGCAAAAGGGAGTGCCTGTAAGAATTTTTGTTGTTATGATGGTTGTATTTGTACCTAAGTGCATGCAACTCACCGAGTGACTGGATGAAACACCGAATGAAGCCATGGAATCCTCATGGGTAGGGGTGCAAGCCGGTCCGGCACTATAAAAATCCGATTTGCGTTTTTTTTTTTTTTGTATAATAAAAGTACTTAGTGCCTGCTGGTACTTGGTTCAACCCGGGCTGAAATTGAATAGTGCCGGTTTTGGAAGAACCCGATCCTTCTAAAAAATCCGCCTGCATTTATCCCAACTCTGTACTTCTGTGGTTTTCCGTAATACCTTCATCTGGTTTAATTTGCTGCAATTGCATGGTTCATGAACCTCAGTAATTAATTTGGTGTTCAATATTGTTGCTATTTAGTTGTCCATTTTGCATTTATGTGACATACACTAAATTAAATGTTTTTCTCATTTATGTGACATAAACCAAATTAAACATTATACTGCACGACTTCTTTGTTTATCACAGTCATCAATGCTCTACTCATGCGCATTTGGTGAAAAGTAAGTAAAAAAAAAAAAAAAAGTTTTTGAAAAGTTAATGTTTAATGTGATATAATACGATAAAAGGATAACTATTGCACGTCCAACCAAATATCTCTGCAAAAATTAAGTTCCGTTAATTTATTTTTATTTAGCAATATGTCCTTCATTAATTGAGATTAAACTAATCATCTCTTTTAATATTAGTTTTTTTGGATAACAAGTCCGTACATAAATATCCTTCTACGTACCTTTTTTGAGTTTATATTTTAAAATTTATTATAGAAATGTTCTTCACATAATTATTTTAAATTTATATTTTTAGGAATTAATTTGAAAAAATAGCTCTAATTTTAACCCAATCCAAACCTGCTCTAACATAAGCATAGTGTTTGGTATAAGGCCAACATGAACTTGATATACATGGTTAAGATAGGTATTGGATTTGAGCTGTGTAAAACCTACCTAATGTGCACCCTTAATTCTGACCCAGGCCGGATTAGATGGACTCCGCATTTCACCTTCCTTTGTCGAATTTCTAAAATTATAACAATATAAATATGTTGAAATAAATATTATTATATAATATATAATATGAATTTTATTTGATATGATATAATTTTTAATATATTTATATTGTTATATATTCCAATATCTATCATGTGTATATGGTTCGGTTGGTATTTTTTTTGGGACTCGGTCCATATATTTTAATTTAAAATATATCCGATCGGTACCATACGTCGGGTGTATATTAATCGGTTCATATATTATCATAATCGTGTCGACAGTATGTGATGGCAACAACCTGATGGCATATATCGTGTTTATATAGTTCGGTTCATATATTTTTAACCCGGTCCTTACTTGCTCTGACTCATATTAGAAAGCTCTGACTCATATTAGAAATGATGATATAGAGTTTAGTACCAGTTTCAACTATGACCGGAATATATAGAGTTGGCATAAATATCAGTACAGGCTGAGTAAAACCCACCCGATTTGCAGCTCATGGGGGGTGAAACTTAGTTAATTAATTAACAACGCTAATGACAGATTGATTTCTTCAATGTTGTTTACTTCACATAAACGTCCACACAATTGATTTTTTACGACCAACTTTTTTTTTTTTTTTTGACGGAAGGGGAAAAGCACAAGCCTCTTCTAGGATATATCATACATTTACGTATACGGTTGACGAAGAAGTATAGCCATTGGATTTGGGCAGTCGGCATTGGACTTTCCTCTTCAGCTCCAAATCTTAATTTTCGCTTAGTCTTGGCAAACACCGGCCTTATGTATAAAGGCAAAAATTCTTCATTCGCCTTTTCCTCTGGATTCGGAAACAAGACAAAAGTTTGTATTATTATTATTATTATTATTATTATTTTTACCAATTACAAACCAAGACTGTTTTCGAAAGGCTCTTAGTTATTATATTCTTCTCCCATTACTGCGGTAACATTATTTCTGTAATCCAAGCACATTTGTAACACTTCACCGTAACATAACAAATATCTTTGAATATAACCTTTTTTTTTGCTGTATTCAACATATATTTTGCTGTATTAAATGTATTTATCTTGAATATAACTAATTATGTTAAGAAAAGTGATTCAGATTGAAATGTACTTCAGCGGAAGCACACACTAAAATATGATTAAATAAACAACTATAAAGTAATACACAAAAAAGACATTCAAAATTACATTGAAAACTCTCCAAATCAAGAAGTGAAAAACCAACAAATAAATAATAATTCACTATAATAAATAGGTTCTAGAGATACATGCATAATGGATGTATCACATACATCTATAAATAAAAATAATAATAATCTCATCTCTCATGGTCTAGAGGGATACCTCTAGAAGGTTTTACCGATTCCTAATTAATACACCTATAAATAGATCTTCTATATGCATTTACCCAAAACCAATACACGAATTCAAACTCACACAACTAAAACATGCATAATATAAGATACCTAATAAATTATTTGATTGCATGTATATGATTGCTTTATATTAATAACATTTGGTTATATTAAATAACTCTTTATATTAAATACAGCTAAAAATAGTAGTTAATATAACTATAAAACTTAACTGCAACTAATAATAGAATTTGACTGTAGCTAATATAGGATTTAGCTGCATTGAATGATGTAGCACCCGCCGCGAGCGCTACGATGAGCTCGGAATGATTTTTCGGGCCTTGAAAATTTAGATTGCGTTGGACAGCGACGTGGGCTTAGATTTCCTGTATTCACATGGGGTAAAACGTGTTAGGCTTCATGTTTTTTTAGAAAGGTTGGCATATGGGTGTGTTTTATCGTGAGTTCGGCAACATAACGACTAAGACGGGGCTTCCGTACACGGGTCAAGTCACAAATCCGGTAGCATAACGACAGCGTATTATGCTGGGATCTGTGGACCCACGTGCGCCCGCCTTGCCGGGGTGTTAACTCAAACACGCACACATAAAAATAAAGAAAAACGGAGTCGCCACTGATCTTTAAAGGGAGATCAGTCTCTATTTGATGAAATAAGTCACTAGTAATACAGAGTTCGGATTTCGGCCTTCGAGTTGAAGCAAATATGGAGAAATCTGCCAACCCGAGGCAGTTTACATGGACGTGAAAGGGGGAAAATGAAAGACTTGTGAGAATGGGAGAGATAGAAAAGGGGGGCGTGGAGGAGAAGCGCGTTGCTTGGAGAGCGTGAAAAGCCGGGACGCCGGGGCGTTGCTGCAGACTCCCGTCCTCCCCTCTGGGATGCCTCTCCAAGTGTTCAAATGAGGAGGGGTGCTCCTCCTTTTATAGATGTAGGAGTGGGCTTTTGGACCATTTTGGGTCATAGACTTAGTCCATTGGCTTGAACTTAAATTGGGATCTTGGGTCATTTTAAGGTTTGGACTTGATCCACATACTTGAGCTTGGGTTGAGAGCATGGGTCTTGGGCTTGAGTTGAGAGCATGAGCCTTGAACTTGAGGTGAGAGCATGGGCTTGAGCTTGAG
Organism: Annona squamosa; assembly: GCA_035584095.1. Taxonomy (NCBI): domain Eukaryota; kingdom Viridiplantae; phylum Streptophyta; class Magnoliopsida; order Magnoliales; family Annonaceae; genus Annona; species Annona squamosa. Next base: position 10,278,623 of record JAXCLR010000073.1, read on the forward strand.
TTGAGAGCATGGACCTTGGGCCCCTTGAGGTGTTGGACTTGTCCATGAGCTTGAGCTTGGCGGGCTCCTTCCATAGTGGGCTGGAACTTGGTGGGCTAGAGATTGGCTAAACCCGTTGTTTTGGGTGGGCCGTTGTAGAGGCCCAAAGTTGTAGAGAAGCCTGCTTCTGAGGCTTAATGGGCTACTTTGTGGAGTCCGTTGAGGTGACCTGTAGGAGCTTCGCTCTCGTGGGCTGGATTTGGTTTGTTGAAAAGTTTGTTTGAGGCTTGGTGGAGCTTCGCTCCCATGGGCTGAGTTCAGAAGAGCCTGCTTAGCTTGCTTGAACCTCCCTTTGCCTTGAATTTGTTTGGGTTTAGGACCATTTTCATTTTATTCAGTTTTGGGCCCAAAGGTGGGGTGTCAACAAATGATTAAAGTTCGACTAAAAAAATGGCTGCATATGGGAAATTTTGCTATATAGTATTTCCAGACCTATGGTGAAATTAGAATATTCTCAACGAAAGTATATGGGCTATTTCCAAGAGCATACTAGTATAAGCCGAAGCCCAAGTGCCTATAAATCCTTTTAATCTGTTGTGCCTAAAACTATAGACATTAGATGCTTAAGGGTTCTATGTGCTATAAGCTGGCTAGCTGAGACCAATGTTGTCAGAACCGAACCGGTGATTGAACCGGTAAAGTTACTGGTCTGGTTTGAACCGGTTCGACTGGTTAAGCAAACCGGGTCGAACCGATGATGTCAGCATGACATATTTATGATGTCATAAATATTAAATTATTTTTAAATTTTAAATAAATAAATAAATATATATATATTAATAAAATTATATTTTCATAAATCCTAAATATATATCTTAGATTTTAAGAATTACAATATAAGTACAAAACATATGGGAAAAATTAATAGCAAGTTTTAAAAGGAAAAATATGAATGTCAAAAAAATTAAGCACATTAACTAACCTGGAAGGCTTAAATTTGTAATAAGCCCTGACCATGGTTAATTAGTTGTTAGTTCTTCAATTTTTCCTGTTTATCTCGTTACTTTTATGGTAATTAGATAATCG
>JAXCLR010000073.1:10279787-10296842 GCA_035584095.1 Annona squamosa
GGGCGAAGGGGACGTTTGGATCAGAGAGGCACTCAAATGGGCATGCTGGGAATTCGATGGATTTGGCTGATCTGGTGAGTGCATATGAAGGAATCAGGGAGGGAGAAGCAGAGCATGCCGGAGGGCGCGCCAGCGATCGTGGAAGACATGGTAGAGGAGGAAGGCAGTCGGGGTGGGAGAGGAGCTGGGCAGTCGGGTTGGGAGCTGGGTTCTCATATTTCAGAAACTGTCTGAACCGGTCGAACACGGTTCAACCGATGAAGCCAGTTCGACCGTTCAGACGGTTTATTTCCATTGAACCAAACCGATGGTAATCGAACCGGGATTTGGTCCGGTTTCCGGTCGGACCGGTCGAACCAGCCGGTCCGGTCCGGTTCTTACAACACTGGCTGAGACTAAGACGTGCGCTTAGTCAACTATCGACTCCATGATTTGGACTCCTGACGTGATAACAAATCAATTAAGGTCGGCAGTGATTCCAAGGAATAAGTTTAAATGGCTTGATGAATAATTTATAAGTTCTAAAGTATTCATTATGTTTAAAAATAATTGCTTAAAGGACGCATAGAGTTATCTCAGTAAAAGTTTGAGTAAGTCACAAATCAAAAATAAAAATAAATATTTAAATGGTTAAAGTGTTTAATTTCTAAGTGATTGGATTGTTTTGACGAAAAGTTACTGGATTTTTCATTAATCAAAATTTTTGTTAATCCAAGTAAATATTTTGGAAATTTCCCGAGGATGGATTCGTTGGGATCACTTCTGATTAGATAGTTAACGTGACTGGATCAGCGATGATTGAGATCCATTCAAAATAAAGTTGTATTCTTCATTGATTATCGGATAGGTAGGATTTTTTTTTTTCAAATACTGCGGATAGGTAAGATTAATCCAAGGAACAAATATCCCAATCAAGGTAATGTTTGATAATGTTAATATTTATAAGATTTTAGGATGGGATGGGAAGTGAAAAAAACGTTTTGGTATTTTAGTATTTTGATATAAAATAATATGAATAAAGTTGAAATAAATAAGAATAGCTGTGAAAACAACAATTAGACTATATGTATGTTTGGTAAGTGACAAAATTTTAATTGAAAAGTTTTTTGTATAATAATTTTTCAAATGAGAGAAAACGATGTGACCTAACAGGATAATAATGAGAAATAAAGAAAATAAAACTAAAATAGATAAATTAATTATATGATTAGTTGTATATAAATGATTAAAATATAAAATAATTTATATTGTAATTGTAAATAGTCAAAAGTTTTAGACTAAAAAAATTTTTTCTTTACAAATATACCTTGTATAAGTAAAAAGAATGATCATATTAATTCGGATTAAGTAAATATCTCGCTTAGCTCGCTTCGAAAAATTCATTTATAATAATTTTTTTATATTTTTCATACACTTGTTTTGTAAATGTATTTAACATATAAATCAAGTTTTACAAATTTTTGTTGTGTATATTTTTTTTGAAATTTTTAAACATCTATGTATATGTGTAGTTAAAATACTCTTATTTTTAAAAATATGAAATATATATATATACATATCCAAAGATGGTCAATCTTAGTTTATATGCTAAATACACCTAGATAAACAAATATATGAAGAAAAAACAAAAAAAGTTATTGTAAATAAATTTTTTAAGTTGAACGAAATGAAATATTTATTTAGTTAGGGCTCACAGAATCAGTCCTTTACAAGTAAAGTTTAAAAAATCAGTAAATGGAATTGTTAAATAATAGATTAGAAAATGAAAATTCCTTGAGATTCCCGCACTAGAGGACAGTAGGACGTGACCAAACGTCACCCAAAACCATCTCTGTCTTGCATTCACTAACGTTGGCCGTCGGTCAAAAAGGTCCATCTAATTCTAAATGTCAAATACATTAATGGTACCGTGGGCCCATCAGGCCCTTACAGCCCAAACCTGTGGGTGGGCCGGAGTGACCTACCCACCGAACTATTGCGCCGTCGGTCAAAAAGGTCCATCTAATTGTAAATGTCAAATACATTAATGGTACCTTGGGCCCTCCCAGGCCCATACAGCCCAAACATGTGGGTGGGCCGGATGGGCCCCGCTCGCGAATAGTGGTCAGCAGGCTGCAGCATGCGGGTGAAAGGACAGATCAGAGTCACACACTGCCCAAGCGTGCGGTCCTAGATTGTGAGATAGGTTCCGATCTCTCCCCGAAATTTGCATTTTTACCATTAAGGTTTATGCTGACAACAAATGGCTTGAAATTTTGCAAATTGTATTATTTTAATCTCTCAACTACCCTAAAATCCTAACACTATTAATTTTTTTTGAAATGACCAAAATGTACTTTATTTAATTTTTGGACTTTTCCAAACATAGTATTACTTTTAGTCATAATTATAAAGATACCCACTATATTTTTAAAATCTCAAATATACCAATTACATTTGCAATTAATCTCAAACATGTTCATTTCGTTCCCTTAATTAAATTTTTTAATACCCAAAATACCCCTATTATAAAATAATAAAAATGAAATAAAATATAAAAATAAAAATAGGGCTCTTTAAATCTATAGCTTATGTGTAATTAAGGCATCGACGAGTTATAACATTCAAATTTTCAATTGCATCTTAAATTTGATAAGCATACTAATAATTTCACATATTAATTAACAGTATTAACTCACGGATTGAGTATTTTTTATTAAATGCAAAAATGTTAGATATATTTTTAAATTAAGGTTAAACATAACAAGTATATTTGGAAAAAAACTCTTAATTTTACTTTAGACTTTAAATAAATTGTCCTATTTTGTTTGAAGTTTTGGGCCAATTTTAACAGGTTTTTTATATAAAAATATTTTAATTTTTATGTTAAAATATTTTTTGAAATCTTTATACTTTTTTAATACCTCTATATACATCATAACATTTAGATATTACAATAAAGTTATCAAAAAAAAAAAGATATTACAATAAAGGAAATTCATAACCTCACATCATGGTAGAAAATTTTTCCTTAACCCCCACAATGAGGGAAGATTGTAGAAACCCTATTACAAGGGGACTAATGTGTAAAATATCACACATGATATCTGCTACTAGCAGCAATCAAACACGACTTATTATGTATCAGACAGGTGTGTTACCATTGAGGCGTCAAGGCCTTATGTCAAAATATTTATTAAAAATGAAAAGGGCATTAAGGGCATTTTGATCATTCTGAGTTAAAATTAACATTGTTAAGATTTTATGTCAGTGGATGGACTAAAACTATTCGGAAATTTTCGTACTATTTGATGCAAATATAAAAATTAAAAGGTCGAAAAATTCAAATTTCAAAAACTTAAGAGATGTATATGCAAATTCCTCTTTTCGACCTTTTTTTTGTGGAGGGTAAGTCCGTTGGATTTTCCACAGCCATCAGCATTCCCATTCTATGCCGACGCACGTCTTGCGAAATTTTAAGGTCGCTTTATTATTATTATTATTATTCAGAACTTTAAAAAAAATATTCCCTTGTCTCACTCGTGCAAGTTGCAATATAATGCTAGAATGTATACGTCCTCATGTTTATAAAATTTGTATTTTTTAAACCATAAGTCCTATATTCAGCACGGATAACTTTAGAGAATTACAATATATATCATGATGTATTTTAGTTTTAAATATAACATTCATTTATTTTTACAATTAATTATATTTTTAAATTTTTTTCATAAACATGTTTTCCTAAGTCTATTAATCTATATACAAATTTTTTCCATTTTTATAATACTTTTACATATTTATTTTTGATTTTTTAAAACCATAAATTTCAAAGGCATTTAAATCATTTTCCATTTCTTAAAACATATGATTTTTAAAAATAAAAATAAATATACAAAAGTATTGTAAAATGATGAAACTTTTGTATATAGATTGAATAAACTTAAGGTAAATATGTTTATTGGGAAAACATAAAAAAATAATTAATTATAAAAATAAACAAATGTTGTACTTTAGCCTAAAATACATATGATATATAACTTTAACCATTTGTTTGGAAAGAAGTAAGAAAAAAAAAATTATAAAGCAAGAATGAGAAATTTTCTAAAATAACAAGGGATTATATGATTGGAGGTAATAATTAGATTAAATACAATAAAAATAAAATAGATATGATAATTGTAGAGAAAAATATAAAAAATAATTGCACGTAGAGATTGAAAAAAGGTATGATAGATAAATTTGATAAAAAAAACTTTTCTGTTATAATTTTTCTAATTTTCAAATAAAGCCTGATTATACATATTATGATGTATTTTAAAGTAAAATACAATATTCATTTATTTTGTTTTTATTTAAGCTTTTCATAAATATATGTTCATAAGTGTATTTAACACATATACTAAGTTTTGTCATTTTATAGTACTTTTATATTTTTATTTTTATTTTTAAAAATCATCAATTTTAGGGGGCATTTCTCACCCCTTAAAAAACTTAATTTTTAAAAATAAAAAATATGTAGGAGTATTATAAAATGATAAAACTTGGTATATAGATTGAATACACTTAGGAAAATATATTCATGAAAAAAAAATCAAAAAAATAATTTAGTATGAAAAAAAATGAATTTTGTATTTTAGCTTAAAATACAAATTTTACCATTCCATACACCGTATGATGTGATTTAACATCTTACTATCGATCTATTTTACTTTATTATTTCTTCGATAATTTTTTACAATTTTCATTCAATTATATTATATTTTTAATTAATTTTTTTACTTTAGTCATTATTTCTATAATGTGACATCCCTGCGTCACTTCTATTTTTTTATTCTTACTATTACTTTTATATTTTTCCAAAACGCCCTAAAGTTTCATAAAATGCAATTTTGGTCTCATAAGTTTAACAACATACAACTTTGGTCTCTCTAATTTAGTAATGACCTAGAGATTTTTTTCCTTATAAATTATAAAAGTACCTTTCTGGAGGGAATATCTAGTATAGAGGAGTGATTTTACATTATCATGCGTATATGGAAAGCCATACGTCTAGCTAAAAAACTCATTTTTTATTTTTTATAAACATATGGAGCTAGTTGTACTTAACATATAAACTAAGTTTCATAATTTTTAAATATTTTAAAGTATTTTTTATTTTTAAATACATTAGCATTTTCACAATTTTCCAACTCAGAAATTAAGAAAAATGTCACTGTGTTTACAAGTAAAAAATATTTAAAAGCATCCAAAAATGATAAAATTTAGTTTATAAATCAAATACATCTAGCTCTACATGTTAAAAAAAATCGAAAAATAAGTTTTTTTTAATCATACGTACGGGGGAAACCATGCACCTGATCGCCCCTAAACACCCCTTTGGGTATAATAAATTGAGTTGTGATTTGGTGTATTTGGGTTGCGTGGAGCTTCAATGTATTTTGGTGCGAAAACCCATTTTTTAATAATTTTTTGAAAAGTTTTTTATACAACTATTATATAGGTGTATTTAACATGTGTATCAATTTTTACCATTTTAGAGACTTTTATATTTTTATTTTTATTTTTTTAAATCAGCGACATTTTCGTAACTAATGAATTACAAAAATGCCACTGATGTTAGAAAATCAAAATAAATATCCAAAAATCTCCCAAACGTGTAAAAATAAATATGCATGTTAAATACACTTATATTAATAGTTGTATAAAAAATTAAAAAAAATTAAAAAATAGGTGAAATGCACCCAGTGCACTGAGGGTGCACTTAGTCTCATCCATAATAAATTTTAATGAAATTGTAAGATGAAGTAAGAAATGAGAAAGAAAATATTTTGAGAATTTTATAATTGATATAAAATAATAGAAATAACTAAAATAAATAAGGTAGTTAAAAGAAAAATGATTTGTATATAGAGGTAAAATGAAAAAAACAAGATCGTTGTATTATCAAATGATTTGCTAAAAACGTGCATCCTATCACATTCACACCCTACCCCACACAAACACTGGACTTTTTTTTATAGAATTTATTGCTGAAAAAAAATATTTTAAATTTTAATTAAACGGTTTTGATATATTTATTTAGGGTATTAAAAAGGGCATTTTGGTTTTTTTGTCAAAATTTAGTGCTTCAAGTAAAAGGACAGATAAAAACTGTTCAGTGCAGAGGGCAAATTCTACATTTATTTAAGAATTTTATCTTTAATTCTACTTATACTTAAGAATTTTTAAAAATCTTCTTATACTATGAATTTTTTTTTTAATTCTAAATATACTAATATAGTTAGAGATCTATTAAATAATTTGTTAGTCCTTTTATGAAATAAAAAATATATATAAGTCCTAATATAATTTGAAGTTGCTTTGCTCAAAATCAAATATTCATATTTAAACAATATATTATTTTGTTATTTTAGAATTACTCAAAATTTATTATAATATGAATTTTTTCCTATTAAAACATAATTATGGATGAACATATTGGTTATTTCATGTGGAGTTAACGGCCCATGTAACGAATTTCTAATAGTACAGGTATATATGAAATTAAAATAAAAATTTATAGATATTAGAGACATTTTTGAAATATCATTAGTATAAATGGAATTAAAAGTAGAATTCATAGTCACACCCAGATGCAAATTTGATAAAGTTTGGTGACCTGTCTGCAAATCCCGCTGTTGAGAGAGAGAGAGAGAGAGAGAGAGCTAGCTCGGTGAACAAAGGGAAGCGGGAGTCATCGCCGGTTTCAGTCGCGGAAGAGAGATGGTGCGGAAGAAGGGAGTAGAGTTCGACGAGAGTCCACCGGATGATTTCGATCCGTCGAATCCGTATGGGAATCCGGTGGCGATGCTGGAGCACCGAGAGCATGTGGTGAGGGAGAAGTGGATCGACATCGAGAAAGCCAAGATCTTGCGGGAGAAGCTGAAATGGTGCTACCGCATTGAGGGCGTCAACCACCTCCAGAAGTGCCGCCACCTCGTGCAACAGTACCTCGACTCCACCCGCGGCATCGGATGGGGCAAGGACCATCGCCCGCCCGACCTTCACGGTACCTTTTTCTTTCCCCCACCTCGCTCTATTGAATCGAAGTCGATCGATGGGAAAAAAGAGAATTTTTTTCATGGATTTTGGGAGATCCTGGCCGTTGGTATTGACGGTTCATCAAAGGGATGACTGCTGTTTAAATGATTGGGTGTTTTTGAGATATTGCTGTGTGGATGCCACAAAAAACTTCTGCACCAGGAGTTTCGCTTTTCAGCGTTTCTAATATTCTGAAAACAACCCGTTTGTTTGGTTATAGGTCCCAAGAAGGTTGAAGAGTGATGCTGCATTGAGGAATGAGGTGAGGTGGTTCAGTTAGTCGATCTATTTTGACAAAATTTGAATTTTGTTGAATTTGTAGGGAGTTTGGATTTGTACCTTTTCAATTTAAAAAATGATCGAGTTGTGTTCAGTTGCTGGGATGCTCAAGCTTTTGAAATTTTCACATCACAACTGATCATGATTTTTCTCATCATCCAGAATTATGTTGCGTTTGTGGTCTCTTAAAGATTTCTTTTTTAAAAAAAAATCATTCAGCAGTGTGTTATCTTTGTTGTCACACAAGACCGTAATTTGTTTCTTTTTTTTTTGGATGTCTTTTGAATTCAATTGGTGATGGGTTGCTTCTATATGAAACAAGTAGTTAGCTCAGAACACCCGAGGGAGAGTTCAGAGTTGAGGTGATTGATGGTGATGCATAGCAGTCTCCTAGAATAGATTTTTGGCATGCTCATCTGAGAGGTTTGTGATTTCTAAGTCTTAGATCAACTGAGAAACCATGATGGAGGCTGCAGTGTGGCTAAAAGGGCATGTACAGTGCACAGGGCGCTTACCAATTTGGGTCTAGGGAGGTTGAGATGTATGCAACTCTATATTCATATTGTCTATATAGTGAAAGAAGAATGGACACTTGATTTTGTTCACCCATGGACAATTCTTTTTACCTGGGGCTCCACAAATTGACCTTATCATCTTTGTAATCTCACTAAGTGGTTGAAGCTCTCTCTCAATTTGGTGATTTGTGTACTTTTAGTGAAAGTAACTAAACCCTATATGAATTTGAATATTAGCCAAATACGTGAACCTTGGGTGACTATGAAGCTATGCAACAGGAGACATCATGATATGGATTATGGATGATAAACGCTGACCTGGTGCGTAGAGCTCATGCACGTTGCAGGGTCCAAGGAGGGGTATCCTTTTATGCAATCCTACTGGCTTTTACAGGGATGCAGTTTCCCATGACATGAACCTACAAGAGATGCTTGTTTGTGTTAAGCAGCATACTAATCTACATATTTGGTTCAACAAATGCTCATCAGCTGTGATGATATTGTTGAGAGTGGATCATTACCTCTACGTTGGATGAGCCGGGCCTATTTAGCCATACAGTTCAAGTTGATGATACTTTTTTTTAAAAAAAAAAATTATGGTGTTTGGCTTGAGTATGCAAGTAACTTACTTTGTAGAAAAGTGGTGATTTTAATGTCTGTGGGAAGCTGTCTATTTTTGCTTGCTGCAAATGGACTATGCAATAGGGCTTTTGCCTTACACAGAAGCTAAGCCAAACAAACCTTAAGTAGTAAAATGGTTATGAGGTTTCGTAGGCAAAACTACGAGTAGAGGGTATTGACTAGGCCTCTTTGGGGCTAGGGTGCATGGAACTGATGATCACCTGTGAATTGCTTTACATAATGTTTCATTGGCCTAATGAACACCTGTTTACCAACATAATCGATACAACATGCCATTACCATAGGCCTTCTATTGTTTATACATGAAAATGCACATAGCATAAAATAGTAGTCGGATGCCTACATCAAAATTCTTGATTAGGCTTTGATTTGAAGATTTGTTAAACAGGTAGTAAGTTATGATCAGACTTGACTAGAAGTTTTATGAAAACTGGTGTAGGTTTTTTTATTTTTTCTTATAGCCTAGTTTATGCGAAAAGTGAAAGTCCTGCTGGGCCACTCATTTGTGGAAGTCATCTGTATGGTGTTTGGTGTTTTATTGTATTTGACCTGAGTATGGAAGTGCTTCTCTCCCCAGAAAATATGTAATTTAAAACATTTACAAAAAATTGCACAGCCAAACAGGCCCTTAGCGAGTTAAGGTTAAAGCCAAAAATGAATCTTCTACTTGGATTGCATTAGGCTAGCCCCTCAAGCAATTGGACCCAATCAATTTCACATGAGCTGCAAATTGGGAAATGACACATCTACTTGAAATCGGTGACTGTTTGAAACAAAGATTAATCTGCCATAAAGGTGCTTTATTGCTGAGTGATCTGCCTAATGGGATTGTAAAAGTTTCCACAGAAAATAACACTGCAACCAAACAACTCGCCTTCTCTACTGTACCTGCTTTTAGTTATTCCTGCCCGTCTGTTGTATTATCATTGCTGCTCATACCCCCTAGTCCCCTTTCTTATCATCTTCATCCTATCTTCTCTTCTCCTTGTAACTGTTTTAATTACATCTCTCCCTTCATTTCTTTCTTGGCACCTCATTTTCCTCTTCCATTAGTTGTAAGCTAGAATTATCTTAACTTACTCTAAATCCATAGGTAATGCAAGGTGTCAACTCAATTTAACTTTGAGCTAATTTAGATTCAATTTGAAGCGGTTGAGGGTAGATGTGCTGGTACAAGTATGTTGGTATTGTGTTGGCTCAACTTGTCACCCGAGTTGCACCCCTAATGCGAAGAGTCAACATGATTCAAACAAGGCAAATGAAATGGTGAATTTGGTTAAGAGATTTCATTTTGGGATGTGTTGTAGGTCGCTAATCATGTGAACCATGAGAATATAAAAGGCTGATGAAGTAACCATGGAGATCTCCTAGCTGGATAACATGCTGTCAAAAACTTGGAGAAGGCTTTGTTTTGAAAAGGGAGGAAGGCAACATGAAAATTTCTAGAAAGGTTGAGGGTCAGTAGGTGAGAAATTACATCACGTTGGGATTTTGCGAGGGCGATCCTCGGTTGGAGCCTCTAGTCAGAAGTATGGCAGCATTAGAATTCTTTGCAGTATGCTTCTAACCTGTGTATTGGATCGGAAGCAGTTTCCTTATTGTTTGGCTGGTTGAAGAATTCAATTTCCTTTTGTCATTTATGCATGGATGACAGATTTCAAGGTCAATTTAGTTTGCTACGATGAAGTGGTTTAGATCTCCTTTTCTTCTCAGGATAGCATGCAATGTAGTGTTTGATGAACTTTTGTTGCTGGAGACATGTAATTCAAATGGTACATGTCAATGCTACGTGCTAAAAGACTGGAAGATTGTTAATATTCATTGACAAATTGAACTTTTTTTCTGTATATAAAATTTCTCGTAGGATTGCGTGTTTAGTGGTAGGAATTTGGTTTTGGGATTTCAAATTTGGAAAAGCATGGTTGTTAGGATAGGTATGTCAAACCATGTAGGGGAAGATGAGAAATATTGATGATGATGTAAAAAGATAAAATTATTTTGTATAGGGAAATTGTTCCAAATTTAATGTCTGAGCCCTTCGTAGCGGACATACATCCAAGCAAAAAAAAGAGAGAGAGAGTAAATGTTCATTAATTAAATCTTCAAACTATGCTTTTGTCTCATCCTCCACCCAAACTAGCCCATATGAAAATTTTATCACTTCTCAAATACACCCTTAATATAAAATATATTATACATATGATATCTAAATAATCTTGTTTTATAGTTATGTTTTTATATTATTTATATTTATATTTGAATACATGTTGGTCTTGTTGCAATTATTAAATTATATTATTTCGTTTACGTCTACTTATATTTATATTATATTATTTCATTTTCGTTTATTTATCTTGTTTTGAAATATTAAATTTTCTTCTAAAAAAATATTGTATTATTATATATATTTTAAAATGTTGTTAGATTATATATTATTATTTTTTTCTTACGGGTGTGTTTGAGAATTGATAAAACTTCTGAATAAAAAGTTTTTGGTGTAAAAAGTTTTTGAAATGGGAGAAAATGATGTGTTATAATATGGGTAATAATAAGGAGTAAAGAAAATAAAGCTAAAATAGATAAGTTAGTTTTTAAGTAGTTATTTACAAATGATTAAAAAGTAGGGTCGTTATATAGAAATATATGAAAAAAATTTTAAAATAGGGTAGTTATGGAAAGCGAAAAGTTTTAAAATGAAAAACTTTAGATTGAAATGTTGTGGTAAACTAAACACACCCATGTGATTTGTTAGTGTTGGATACTCATATCAAATTTTAAACTCATCAATTTTAAATTAAATGAAAATTTGTCAATATGAATTCCAACCAGCCCACAAATTAGTGTTTAGGTTTTATAAATAAGGTTAGTGTTAGGTTAAGATTAAAGTTTGAGTTTTATAAATAAAGTTAAGATTATGGCTTAGGCGAACACGAGTTTCATGAACAAGAGTTGTGTGCACATTTGTAGTATGATGACTCGATGAGACACTGACTTTTCCTCATGTACATGTTCTTTTGCTTTTCCTTTGTAGTGAGGATTTTCTCATGCAAGCTTCCATGGGGTCCACAGGTGCCCATGTCCAGACAATATGGCATTATGACTTTTATGCAGAACTTGAGTCAAATACAGTAATTGTTTTTTTTTTTAAAGATTTTATTATTCCATCTGGAAATTGCCTTTACATTATCTTTATTTATCGTCGTTAGTTGCACAAGGATGACATATGCTGAAGGTCAAATTTTCGACAGGGCATTTGTATTTAAATCCCAGGTTATGCATGTGGGCGGGGCTTCATAGACTTTGGTTTAGAACCAGAAACTGTATATGAGTGTCAAAAATCTTTTTAGCTTGGAATCATTGAATTGGATGCATTGAAAATTTTCAATAGTTTCTTTTTGTCCAAGTTAGGAGTTCAACAATTGATCGAAGATCAAGAATTCTTTTTGCTGTTGGTGACATGTTGGGACTCTCTCTCCCTCTTTCTCTCTCTCTGATTGTTTGAAGCAATTATTGGAGTCAATCATCCTGGTATTTTTTTAGCATGAAGAATAAGAAACAATCTGACATTTACTTGCCATTGAAGTTGCAGATTCTTCAATTGCTATTTGGAGGCTTTGGAGGAAGTTGATGGAAACTACATAATACCATTAATGGTTCAAATTCTGGTTTCTTTTACTTTTGTTTTGTTGTGAAGATGACTTCTAACATGGATCCAAAAAATCAAAATAATAATGGCAGATCACATGGATAGACTTTTCATTTTTCTTCTTGATTATGTGACGTAGCTGTATTCAACCAAATCTTTAGCATATTGTGTGATTTTCTTATCGAAATGTTGCAAAACTCAATTCTGCATTCTGCATGATAAGGATACTCTTCCAACATCGCCTAGATAAAAATGTATTTTTGAGGTTACTGGGTCCAATAAGTTGAAGGGTGCTTTTGCTTTTCTTTCTTAGAACTATAATGATAGGTTGGGCATCATCCAAATTGGACTGATGAATAGAAGCCCTTCATCACCCGAAATGCTTCTGGGAATGGAAAGGTATATCCGAGCACAATGCGGTGCTGCCATGTCTGCTTTCCACTACATTACTCGTAAGAGGATAAAATCCTGATGTGGAGCCTCAGTAGCGTGATAAAATTCCATCTGTTGCGCGTTTTGTGTCAAATCCATGAGCACGGGGTCATATTGCGTTTTTCCAAAGTCCAAACTGACGATGTTGCAACACATGAGTGAAATGCTCATGGACATATATACGTATATATGTTGATGGTCGATGCCAACCTATCGGCTCTAGGGCTGGTGGGAATTTTTCTATTTTGATCGATGCCACGCGAAGAGGCTTGTTCCCCTGTCCGGTGTCTACTGCATAAGTCATGGGTAGAAATGCACCTCATTTTTCATGCGGTCCTTGGACATACGTGTGCAAAAAGCTGGGGAACGGTAGCTCTTAGTTTGATTTCCGAGGAGGTTACGAATCCAGGAAGAAAGGTGAGTGGAAGTGGGAGTAGAAGAAGCCCACTCTGCTGCTGCTGCTGCTGCTCTCGAATCGCTAGTGGGATGGATTAAGTATTCATATTCATCTTCCTCTAAGGGATGGAAGGAAGGAGTATCTAGCCTTTGAAAGCAGTCCAAAAGAAAGGGGGAATCGATCTTGAAAGCGGGAAGCACTCCTTTGCGAGTGTTATCATATAATGGAATGGGCTCGTCCTCTCTTTTCTGTTGATAGACGTTAATTGCTAACCGATGTTTTGCGTAATCGGTGCTCGATGTTCTACTCGAGAGTGTGATGGTATAAGCTGGCTTGACAAGGAGACCGACTGGTTGACGGAGACGAATGTTAGCCATAGTGAACCGGGAGTCCCGTGCGGAAGGACTCCTGCTCAAGAGATCAAAAGTACGCCAGGGATAACAGGCTGATGACTATCAAGAGCTGACGGAGTCGTTTGGCACCGCGGTGTCGACTTAGGATGGCAATGGCTATTTGCGAACAGTATTTCTATCATATTCGTGAAGCTTAAACACAACAAATCATTTGTATTTCTGTAATAATCCATAATAATAATAAAAAATACATTGTCCATGTGCCCCTGCTGTATAATTAAGATCTCTCGTCATTCATGGAGATCTATGTATTCAAAGCAAAATATTTGGGCTTTCATCTTAAGAGGCTGGAAATAGAGAGGCTCCAAGAAAAAGTAAGAATCTGAAAACAAACAAACGAAAGAGCGAGGAACATTGAGGTAATACCTTGCTAGGCTTTCTGTTCGAGTGCTCCCAAGTACGTAGCTATGCATCGAGGGCTTTCCAAACAAACGTCAAACATCGGCGATAATTATTGTGCTGCATAGAAAAATGCTGGAAATGCAAGTTAGGGACAAAAATAGTAAAAATTACTACCATGGTCCGTAAGCCCGAACGTCATTGGCCAATGGGAATAATTTCAATTACACTACCAAAACAATTTCACGTGGGATTCTAGCACAAAATTTTGCATGCTAGGCTGCAACAAGGCGACGTGTGAATGGTTCTAGGATAACATTCATTCTTCAAATGGATTTTGTTTGCTTTAAAGAGAAATTAAGGCCATGATTCCTAAATACTTTCATGAAGTTTCCTATATACAATGGCTCCTATTGCAATCAATCCAGATAATGACGCACCCAGTTACACACACAAAAGGCCAACGGCCTTCAGGATGTCACGCAAATCATGAAAGACCCATGTCCTACTGAACTTCAACTTGGTTTAAGTTATTAGATAGGGGACTTACCAAGAATCAGGCTTGGTCAGTTTACATGCGAAGCTTGGCTACTCGAGGAATCAAGAACTCAAAGTTGAGCCTGGCTCAGTCACAGAACCAGCCGATGGGAAATTCTTGCGTCCGCATTTCATGGTTACTAGCCTACTGCGCAAAATTTCACAAAATGACAATAAATATAGTCATGCATGCAGCGACAATCTGTTGTAATCACAACCGAGCTGCGTCTAAGCAAGAACTTCGAGAAGTACTTGACATGTGGGAAGCCTTTTTCCACATTTAACAGCTAGTCATTTGGTTAATCAGGAGCTCCCTTCAGTCCAACAGGTGGGCAGAAGAGCAATGAGAGTTTGCTCCCATCTCATGCACTTAGTCAGGCTTTCCATCTTACTCTTACCAGAAAAATAAAATAAAATTGCAAGACTCATCATCTTCCTCTTCTTCTACGGAGCGTCCGAGACTATGGACAGTAAGCATAGCTGAATGCATGAAGTGACAGCTCATACTGCACCTCCGGCCCTCACATTGCACTGAATGGAGCTCCTCATTTACATCATGGGAAGCCCACAGAAGCTCGAAACAAAAGACAAGGCAGCTTCCATCTTCTTGAATGTTGGGTGAATCTGTTTATCCTTATACAGTGGTGTTTAAAAGAGGAGAGATGTCACAGCTCCAATATTACTCACTGAAATACAAAATAGGATCATGATGCATGATAATATGCTGAGAACTCTTTTCGGTCTTCGAATCATGAAGGATCATTGCTTGTTTTCATCCACACTTCTGGTTTGCTGGACCAGCCCAATCCTTGAGTCCGTGACCTGAAGAGCGTTACTCTTTATCTGTTTGGGAAAGAATCATACCGGAATTCCTGAAGATTCTCACGTACTAATTAATATTGTGAAAGCACAATTAATGTCCATCACAAGAGTGTCAGCTAGACGGGCTCTGACGCTCGGCGATCAGATGTAGAACCTTGGCATGTCGTGCTGGATTTGATTTGGGAGAACATCTTTGGAGCAGATGGGTGGCAGAGATACCGAGTAACAAATATTTGGACAAAATCACATGGCACTGGAACAGGCAAATTGCAGGCTTTTCTTCGGAGATCCTGATCCTTTCTCACCCAGGAACAGTCCAACTTCCTCATGCATTCATTGCACGCGCCACCAAGTAACTTCTTCGAGATCTGACGATCCGAGCCGTCTATTAGACGACGACATGAGAAATACAATTCGGGTCACATCCGAAAGAGGCCATGTATGATATATTGCGGGTGAATTAATATTGGGCCGCTTAGATATATCCGTCTCTCAAAAAACCTACTCGGGTCGCCTTTTATTAGAAAAGCACAAGATTTGACAGCGGTCTCGTCTGATTCGATCGGGGTTCAAAGGCACCTTATGAACGGTTCAGATCTCCCCGCATGGGAAGCAAACAGGAGCATTTGGACCTTGTAAACCACGTGATGACGTGTGGTTCCATTTCCTTTCGAAAGAGACAATCGCAGCCATCACTTCTGGTTGATGTGTTTTCGCCGGCCATCGTCCTATCGCTGCTGGAGACCTTAAAACGGGTACAAAGTACAAACCCATTACTTTGGACTGGCGTACGGTCAAGGTTCGTGGCTGCATAGGACGGCACCGTTTCGTAAGTTGCCACGTCTCTCTCTCACGCTATTTCAAAAAATAATAGGTGATTTGCAATATACTTATTTAATTTGATTATAATTGTAAATTTTGCCCATATAATTTCATAAATTACCAACAATTCATACATAGTTTGATCATAATTACAAATATATCCATGTTGTTATGATGTCATTACTACATCATCACTGTCTGGAAATATTTATAAAAATGTGCAAACTACATGAGTATATTTGCAAAAATTAAATATATCTATTTAATTTTTTAAATTATAAATATATTTATATAATTTGCATATATTTGTAAATATACTTACATCGTGATACTACGATAATGACATTATAACATCGAAGGTATATTTATGATTGTAGTCAAATTATGTATGAAATTATACGTGTATATTTACAATTATAGAGTGTGTTTGAAAAGTAATAAAACTTTTGATAAAAAGTTTTTGCGTAAAGTTTTTAAAATATGAGAAAATAATATGATATGATATCAGTAATTATAAGAAGTAAAAAGAATAAAGTTAACTTTAACGAGTCTTTCCCCGCGTGGCCTGACTGGCGAAGTTTTCGCGCTCAGAGCCGGGTGAAAGGAATCGGAGATTTAACAGGAAAACGTGCAAACTGAATTCGGACTTTGGGAGTGCAGAAGGAAACGGAGTAAGGCGTTGTTGGTACGTTTCGAAGAGGAACTCTGAACGGAGGTTTATCTGAATACGATGAACCCAAGCATAGATGAATTACTTGGTGCTGAGTTACAGACGATGACCATCTCGGGTTCGGCCTTTAGGACGATAACTCCAGGTGACGACGCAGCGTGTCTGTGTTCAGTGTGGACTTCAAAGGCCTACAATCGGGAGCTATTCAAGTCAATGATGCGCTGGTTATGGAGGACGAGCGGGAGTTTTCAGTTCGTAGAAATGGGGGAGAATCTCTTCAAGGTTGTCTTTGCAAACCAGGAAGACAAGGATATGATTATGGCGGGGAGACCATGGTTATATGATAGACAGCTCGTCATATTCACCGATCTGAAGGAGGAGATTGACTATGCCCATCTGGTACTCGCCAAAACGCCCATATGGGTGCATGTCTTGGGTGTTCCTCCACTGGCTGATAAACGCATGCTGGGATGCCGAAT
>JAXCLR010000073.1:10311585-10325303 GCA_035584095.1 Annona squamosa
AAAAATAAAAAAAAATAGGTGCAGTGCACCCGGGTGCATTGAGGCTGCACGCACCCGGGTGCACTGGATTAGGTTCCTATTTTTATACGCATCATCGATAATAGCAAATTTTCATAAATTAATATTGTATTTTCCTCTAACATCGATTAAGAATTTTCTAACTTTGACCTAATGTTTTACCAGATAAAATATAAATCATTTCCTTCGTCAGCTTTTGTAGCTGTAATGGCTTAATCGGGTATTCAATTTTGATTTATGTAAGTTTGAGTTGTTTGAGAGTGCCCCGTCAAGGCTTCACATTCATTTCTTCTCATGCTTGATAAGTTGCCCTTAGGCCTAATGCTAAGATTTTATCTATATAATCTCTTTTAGAAATTTTAATCAATGCTATACATTGAGGCAGAAATAGCTACAATTAAATGGAAACTTCGCATATAAATGATCTAGTTAGGTGCTTTATCTGCAATCATCAACGGAATTACCTAACTACTCTAATTTGTAGCCAATGTTAAAATTTGATGAAAATCTAAATAGATTTATTTATACAGTCCTTTTGTAGAAGGTAAATAAATAAAAATTTTGACAAAACAAATCGAAAAGGTAGAGTAATGAGAATAAGGATGTGCTTGGTAGCAAAAAAAAATGTGAAAAAGTTGGAAGGGACAAAAAACTTTGGAAATGATAGGGAAGTGATATGATAAGATAAGGATAGTAATTAAGAGTAAATGATAGTCATATGAAAGAATGTACGGGAATAATTAAAAAATAAACTATTGATTGTAAAAATGGTTAGAGAGTAGGGTAATTATATGAAAATACTTATAAAGGTAATTGAAAAGTATGATGGTTAATAAGTAAGTATATGAAAAAAAATTTGTGAATTTTTTAAAATTTTTCAAACACATCTAAAAATATAAAGTGATAATATAATTGCATACGAACCAAGACATAGCCCGATAGTTTCATATTAAGGGTGTGCGGGCACCTTTTTAGTTTCAAATATGAAAAAGAGCATCCTGTAATTAAAAAAAAAAAGATAGTCTAGTTATAGGAGAAATAGTGAAATAGTGATATTAATATAAAAATAATAGCCGAAGCATTCAAAAGTTAATAATTGAGGGTTATACTTTTTTAAACTCTTGATTGATGGCTATATTTTGTGCAAAGCAAAAAGTATGAAAAAGAATTAAAAAAGGTAACATAAAAATCTCATATAATAAATAGTAATATCATAAGTAAAAAAGAGTAAAATTAAAATAAATATAACAATTGTCATTCAAGACACCATTTATGAGGGATTGATATTGTGTGTATCACGCATAATCTATCTTTTATAGAATATGTGGTTCGATTTGAGCCCACATGGAGAAGATAATCTTTATATAATAAAAAGGTTAGAATAACTGTGTGAAAAATATAAACAACTAATCAAAATATTTTATATTGTTGAAAATGATGATTAAGAATTTCATCAACATTGAAAGTCACTTGGAAAGTGACGAAATTTTTACTTTCCCTTCCTTGTTACCAAATGGAGATTAGTTGCATGTTACAAATGCAAATATTCTTAATTAAATAATTTACGAAGGACATGTTTGGTTATTTATAAAATTTTTCAATTTGATTTGATATAAAACTTTTTATAATTCATAATTATCCTCTTTTTAAAATCATTTATTCATATTTTCCTATATAACTATCATATTTTTCAATTATTTCTACATAACTATCCATATAGTTGACTAATCTATTTTAATTTTATTATTTTTCGCATCATTTATTGCCCTTATTATTCTACATAACTTTGTTAAGAGTGAAAAGTTTTAGACTTTATTAAAAACCTCTTTAACTAAGGTTGTGTTTGAGAATAGATAAAACTTTTGATGAAAAATTGTAGAGAGTAGAAGTTGTTAAATAATGTTATATAATAAGAGTAATAATAAGGAATAAATAGGATAAAACTGAAATAGATATGCTAGTTGTGTAAAAATGATTGAAAAATATGATAGTTATATAGAAAAATGTAAAGAAATAATTAAAAATATGATAGTTATGAAGAGTGAAAAGTTTTAGATTGAAAAATTTTAAGATGAAAACTTTTACTTATTATAAAATACACCCAAAATATTTCATTCATACATTTTTTTGCTTTTCAAATGCACCCTTACACGAATTCTCAATGCAAGTGGAATTTGCGGTTCCTATAGTAAAGCCAAGGGTTTCAGTGTTAGAGCATGATTGACAGTGCCGTCCGGAGTAGAAACGGGACTTCAGTCATATGCTCCTAAGAGCATGCAGTGTTGTATGCTCGTAGGCTCGTACACATTTTTTTTTGAAAATTTTTTTATAAAATTGTTAGCCCAAGTGCATTTAATCTGTGAAATTTTTTTTAATATTTTTTGAGTATTTTAAATATTTATTTTTGATTTTTAAAAATCAGTGACATTTTAGGTAATTTTAAATTACTAAAATGCCACTGATTTTCAAAAATAAAAAAAAATATATAAAAATATTAAAAAATGGTAAAAATTGATACATAAGTTAAATACACTTGGACTAATAATTTTATAAAAAAAATTTTTTAAAAAAATATATATGCGCCCCGGAGCATGCAGCACTGCATGCTCCCGGGAGCATAGGACTGAAGTCCGTAGAAACGTGTGTCAGCCGGTCCAAGCGCAAAGGGCAGAAGAGTAATTGAAAGCAGTGGATGATCATTTCCTGAACTTGCGGATAAAAGGAAGGTAGGGGCATTACTGCCATGAAATTTTAAAAATAATAAAAGCTCACTTTCCCATTGTACCGCTCCCTCGGAAACCACTGGCTGACTGGCCAGCCTTTAGAAATCCACGGCTCTTATTTCCATGTCTCGCCACCCCCCACTTAAATACCCAAAACCCCCTTCCTCTTTTCTCGCCATTCCCGCCCCCGTCTGCCTATTCCTCTCAACCTCCTTTCACCTCGCTATACGCTTTGTCCTTCTCGCGCTAAGTTCTTCTAAGTTTCTTCTAAGTGATACCTCATAGTCGCATTGAGAATCAGTAACGCCAGTCGTACTATTTTCCACTAGTCGCTGGTCTTTAACGATGAGGATGAGCTGCAATGGTTGTAGGGTCCTTCGTAAGGGCTGCAGTGAGAGCTGCAGCATCAGGCCTTGTCTGCAATGGATCAAGAATCCCGAGTCGCAAGCGAATGCCACTGTTTTTCTCGCTAAGTTCTACGGTCGTGCCGGACTCATGAACCTTATAAACGCCGGCCCCGAACATCTCCGTCCTGGTAATTTCCTAACCATTCTGCAATTGGCGAGTCTTTCTCCTTTCAATTTTATCGACTTGGCACTTTCCATACGGTGCTGAATAGATGGGCTGTTTCTAGATTGGGGTTTCGTGATTATTTCATTAAGATCGAAATCATCCGTCTTGTTAAAAACATTAAAATGGACTTGATTTCTAAGTCGGTAGCGGGTTTTCTAATTTTCATGTATATGCCTTTTTCTTTCGCGTTTGTATGCCCCCACCCCCAAATGGAATTTGGATCTGATATTCTTCTATGTTTCAGCTATTTTCAGGTCGCTTCTGTACGAAGCCTGCGGGCGAATCGTAAATCCTATTTACGGCTCTGTTGGTCTTCTCTGGTCTGGAAACTGGCAGCTCTGCCAAGCCGCCGTTGAAGCCGTCCTGAAAGGTGCGCCGATCATCCAAATTCCATCCGAGACAGCCGCCGGCCCGAGCCCTCCAATGAAAGCCTACGATATCCGCCACGTCTCAAAGGAAGAGAATTCGGCCACGCACGATCTTCACAAGGTCAAGACTCGAAGCCGATTCAAGCGCTCGGCTAAGCCGAAGGCGAAGCCGGAGTTGTTGCCCGAAGCGGCCCCTGACGCCAACGCCGAGCCCGTCCCTGTTTGCAACCTTAGGTGGCGCCGCTGCTATCCGGACGAGCTAGACACAGCCGCTTGCCATGACTCGGCGTCGAGCCACGGCTCGGAGCCGAACGTGGAGGGTGACAGCCGCGAGACCGATAGCATGTTCTCGGTCGAGACGGTGGAGGCTTCGCTTGCGAGCCGGCCTGATGCAGAACCCGCCGCACCGCTTGTGAACCGAGCGGAGGACGGCGAGGTGGAGCTGGAGCTCACACTGGGGCTAGAGCCGGCGTCACAGTGCAGCCGTGCGCAGTTGGCTCGCCACGTGACAGCCAGCGAGATGGTCGGCTTTGGTGCTGATAGGTGTAAGGTGGAGCTGGGGCTGGATTTGCCTGCGTGATTTTATGCGCGACAGGCCCCCCCAAATTAACAAAGCAGTTTTGGCGGTGTCGGGATTTGTTCTAGTTATCAAAATAATACCTTTTTTTTTTTTTTGTAATTTTCGTTTTTTTAAAATGCCTTTTTTTTGTGTAAAACGCTGTTAAACAGATAATATAGAAATGATATATATGTTTCTAGAATGAGTTCGATCATGGCCAATTTCTGGCTTCCGTTTTTGTTGGTGGCTTCGATATCTACTTTGTAGGGCCCATTCGCTAATGAAACAATCAACGAACGGCTGAAGCTGAAGCTGAAGAGACCATGCGTAGGGGAAGAGGCTCCAACCAAATTGGGTTTACCCCTTCCCCAAGTCGTCAATCATCATCAGTCCTTGGAAAAAAGAAAAAAAGCTACTGAAGCTGGGGCCGGGATTCTTGTGGACGTGGGTCCAAGACCCACGCGGTTAATGTTTTGCTGATCTAATTGAACCTGACCGAACGCGGAAAGCAGCAAAGCGCCACGGAATTAGCCGACATAAAATGGACTGGGGTTTTGAAGATTTGGAATTTGTGCTTGTAGAAAAATCAGAAATGGCAACGAATCAACCCACTAGATGGGGAACAATCACATCCTCTTCGTATTGCCATATAGGCATGTAGTATGTTGCATTGATACAGCATGTGTATTTATTCGCAGTATAAGGGTGCGTTTGTTTTGCATCAAAAAATGTCACCTAAAACTTTTCAGTCTAAAATTTTTCACTTTTCATAATTATTTTATTTTTTAATTATTTTTTCACATTTTTCTACACAAACTACTATACTTTTCAATCATTTCTATGCAACTACTCATACAACTAACCTATATATTTTAATTTTATTCTCTTTACTCCTCATCATTACATCTATTATATCACATCATTTTCTATTGATTTGACAACTTCTACTCCAAAAACTTTTCATCAAAAATTTTACCTCCAACCAAACACACCCTAAATCTTCGATTTGAACTCATTCCCAATTCAGTGATTTTCCCAGTCCTAGTTCAGACTTCAGATTGGTAATTGACAGCTTAGGAAACTCAAAACGCCAGCTCACTAATTTTTAAATTTTTCAACGGGCTCATAAACAAAAGCAGAAACGGTGCTATTTGTCCAAAGCAAGACTGTTGAACCCAGGGAAAAAGCTACTCAGGCCGTCAGCCGGCAGCAAGGCAGAGGGATGCAACGGCATTGGTTTTCCGATGAAGATTTTGGGTTTGAATCACCAGGAATGATTGAATATATTAAATTCCCATTTCAGTCTGATCAATAATCTTTAGTAACGGTGGTACAAGAATTTGCCCCGTGGGTTGGGTTGGGTGTCCTTAGTTCAACTAGCGGCTGCTGCCTTTCTCATGGCGTGAAGCAGATTTAGTTAGTGGCGCCATTCTCCTCAATTTAATGGGAGCATATTGTTAGAAAAAATTGGAACTTGGTAGATTTTTGTAGAACATTATTTGGAAATTATAAGAATGTTTCAGAAACTTGATTGTAATACAATGTTGAGATGATTGTAGCATAAACAAATCATTAGTAACGTGTTTTTAGAATATCAACTTGATTAAAAGTTTTGGTGGGCATGAATGCCAAATTCGTTCAAGAGGCATATTTAATAATTCTAATTCTGTGGGGTATCAACGTTTAGAATGGTTCTGAGAAATTTCCGCCATAAAATGCGTATGTCCAGATGGGATTTGATAGATGGCCGTCTTCGTACAAACAGGTAAAATCAACGAGAATGAAGTGCATCTCTGCCCCTTTTTTTGGTAGAAGTGGAAAACAAATCAAGCAGAACAACTGAAAAATATGAAAGAATACACGCATAGCTATTATAGCTAGACGCTGAAGGCAATTTCATTGCCCTAATATGCCAGGCAATGCATAGAGCCATGGGTCCTCTGCTGATGGAAACTAATGCAACGCGGATGGGATTCGGATGGCTACAGGAATTATTATTATTTTTCTGTTGATTGAAGTTGGCTCCCGGAATTGAATGTGCCGTATATTGATGGAAAGCGACTGCTTTTGTTTATTGATATTTCAAAAACTGTGGCAACTAATATTATAATCAGGCATCTTCACACTTCTCACATTACGAAGAGAATTTTCCTGAAGACTTCCATCTCAGTAGAAAAATCCGTAAAACCCTAGTTGCAAATATCACACCTGTAGTCTGCGGGACTCAGAACACAATTGGTTGCATAGGCACCATATGTACTATTAGGGCACTGTCCCGGTGGTGGAAAGTGAATGTTTGGTTCTCAACAATTTCTTAACCAATGAGAGCCTTATCCGTGGCACGATGGAGGTTCTTATTAAGGAGATCACAGAGAGGTGAACCAGGTATACTTTCTACATATTATTTATGATAGGAATCAAGCGGCCCGTTGCTTATCAAATCTTGCATCCCACAATCTAAGAAATAATTGAGTGGTGGGATAACCCACCAGGAAGAATGCATATCTGAGAAGGTCAAAACTTTATCTATTTATGACAGGAGTGTTCTGCTCTCTTCATGCCCTCCATTCTACATCGTAATAGTGGGAATGGTTGATTATAAATAAACTCTCATTTTACTTCAAGAAAAAAAATCATAACTAGATTTTATATAATTTCTTAATGTGAATTAGCTTATAGAAGAATTTATACAATCACAACTATTATAATAAGGAAGACCACTTCTATGTAAGCCTACTTTTACGTGACCTTACATTTTTTTACTATAATGATTAATGGAAAATCTACATCATTCATTGTATTTATTATGTAAACTCTATCGTTTGCTTAATATCATTATACATGAGTCATATCTAAACATAGATAAAATCAATATAATAAAATAGTTTGGTACTAACTATCTATTTTTGAGTGGTATTTTCAATATTTAAACCATCTAAAATATTACTATTTTCTGGATAATTGATTTTATAAAGTATTATTATATTTTAATGCATATGCAAAAAAACCAAAATACTTTTCATAATTTACACATGAATAGACAAATTATAACTAAATATGTACTCTTTTATTTGAACAAAACTTGGTGTACCAGCTAAATAAATGATATTAAATACAACAAATAAAAATTTTCACCAATTATTATTTATTAAGGTGTTAAAATGAACAAGGTTATATAAAATTATTCCTATGTAACTTTTTTTTGATATTTTATATACATCATGACATCTTGATATTATAATAAATCATGTTCACACCTTCACACCGTAGAGTTTTCTAAACCCTTAACATAAGGGAAAATTGTAAACCCATATAATAGGAAAAGATTATAATTATAGAGAGATTAAATTGTAAAATATCACCTAAATAGATTTGCGTCCCACAAAATTCGAACTAATGCTAGCCTACAAAGGGGCATGATTATTACCACGACGCCATGCATAGTCATGGCATTATTCCTATGTAACTCGATTACATAGAAAAGAACTCTAGATGTCATGTAATTTTCTTCGGCTTGGATTTGGAGGCACTCGGGTGGAAATTTTTTAATTTTTTAAATTTTTTTTATATAACTGTTAATCTAAGTATATTTTATATTTATATCAGTTTTAAACAATTTTGAAGATTTTTAGATATTTTTTATATTTTAAAAAATCACTGACATTTTAATAATTTTAAATTAAAAAAGCTACTGATTTTTTTAAAATCCAAAAAAATATAAAAATCTTCAAATGATAAAAATTGCTACACATGTTAAATATACTTAGATTAATAGTATTATAAAAAAGTTTCAAAAAAGAAAAAGAAAAAATGAGTTAAATACTAACTACACCCATGTGCTTTTAACAGTACCCGAATTTCCTTGGCATGAATTGGCGCATTGAAGCATTTGAGGGGCTTTTGTCATAACATGCTTTCTTTGCTAGCAAGATACGCTGGTCATTGTGCTAGTTTAATTTTAAAGAGTGGAATGGGTATTTTTTCAGATAGCGATTCAAAGAAACTTGTACGTAGACGTGCAAGAGACTTTCGCAGCATTTATATTTCCAATACTAGAAAGGAATCATGAATTTCGTGTACCCGTAGCAAAGCCCATTTAACACGCAGAAGGTAGTGCCTTATTCAGAAGTGGGTGGCTTGACCCAATGATGTCCAGGGATGTCTCTGGCCACTCACACACATGGTCTTGTTTGGAGTCAGAAAAAACAGATCCAGAATGGTTCAATTTTTATTAGTCATGAGATGAAATGCATACATCCAATGGTACTCGTCAAACTGGCGCAAAAGTCCGAACATCACTCTGCTACGGGCAAGAACACGGTTAGCAGGCCACAAAAGGGCTTTATTATTATTATTATTATTATTATTTGTAAGATTTGAAAATATGACCACAGAGTTTGACTAATATTACATTTTTATTTATAAGTTTGTTGAAATTACTAATATACTTACAAGATTTGCGTAAAATTACAAGTGTTTCTATTCCATTAAAATACTTTTAGAATTTTCTATTAATGAAAATATATTTAAATCAAGTGATATATTTGTAATTTTTGCAAATATTGCAAGTATATTTGCAAAAAAAAATTTAAATAACAATATGTGCAAAATATATAAAATAATGAAATAGCAAATATGTCTATATTATTGGGAAACATTGCAACGGTATTAGTTGGTTTAAAGGACATTTTTGTTATTTTACAAAATTTCTATGGTATTCTATTATAAGGGACATAATTGCAGTTTTATACAAACTTTTAAAGTATATTTACAATTCTTGCAAATTTGGAGATACCGATGCAATATTAGTTTTTTTTTTTTTATAACGGATCTACTCTATCTCTACCCTCTTTCGATTTGAAAGGGAGTAGGGATAGAAAGATCCAAGCAATTCATTGCCAAAAAATTATCTGTACAGATTTTTTCAATAACAGCTTGGAGAGGGGTACCCCACCAAGACATATGGTTCAGGGGAGATACCGAGACCAATTCGGCGAGGGAGTGCGCAACAGCATTTTCCTGCCGTAAAACATGGTGAACAGAAAAGGACTCATTCCCCCTGAGGATTGATCTGATTTCATCAATTAAAAAACCAACAGGGGAGGAGAGGGGTTCCTCATTGGATAGGTAGTTGCAGAGCATTAGAGAGTCGACCTCGAAAAGCGCATCTCTGATGTTGAGTTGAGTGGCCCATTTGATTCCCAGAAGAAAAGCGGTCGCTTCAGTAAATAACGGCTCTCTCGCACCTGGCCGCCTCCATCCCCTTGTAGCAATAAATGACCCCTTGGAATCCCTGATCACAGCCGCACATCCGAATCCGTCCCTTTCCCCCAGGTTCCGAGCATCCGTGTTGATCTTGACGAATCCTTGGGGCGGTTTGAACCATCTGGTTACCATGACCTTACCCAGCGACCCCGAATGAACCAACGACTTTACCGTTCGGTATTGATTACGGTACTCTGCGCACCATGCTATGGTTTCCGATATTCTCGGTTGAGATCCCTCCTCTCTGAGCTTGTTTCACAGAAACCAGATCCTCCAGCAGCACAAAATGAAGAAAGCCAGGTCGTCGTGCCTCCTCTCGCGCACACAGGCTTCCAAGATTTCCCGAACTGTAATCCCATGAGGACCCACCCCCGCAGCCATCTCACATACCCCATTGGTCACTTCACATCCGAGGAAAAGATGATTTGCATTTTCAGACTCGTTTCCGCACAATACGCACCGTAAGTCGACCTCAATGCCCCTGTGATTCAGATTTTGCAAGGTAGGAAAGGTAAAGATAATGGGAGAGGTCCAGCTTTCTGCACTTTTGATTCCAACCAAGTATTCGAGAAAACCTTCACTCGGTCCCCCATGCCAATCCTCCATCTACACCACATCTGTATTATGTTTCTCGCTTTCAGAATACTCTTCCAAGTAAAGGAATCTGATGGTTTCTCCTTGTAACTCCAAATATTAGTATTTGGAAAGTATCTGGTCTTAAGAACATTATGGCAAAGGGAGGTGTTGCATGTTACTAGTCGCTAGACTTGCTTAGCTAGGAGAGCGAGATTGAATTTGTGGAAGTCTCTAAAACCCATCCCGCCACCACACTTGAACTTGCACATAACCTTCCAGGCCACCCAGCTCAGCTTCCGTTTTCCATCTTTCTCCCCCCATCAAAATTTGCTCAGCAATCCATTGAGGTCATTACATAATGGTTTGGGCATTAAAAATATACTCATTGCATATGACGGTATTGTCTGGCACACTGCCTTGATTAGCACCTCTTTTCCTCCAGCCGAGAGCAACTTGCCTTTCCATCCTTGAATGCGATTCCAGACCCGCTCCTTAATGCCCTTGAGAAATTCCGATTTAGATCTTCCAAGCCATGTGGGGAGACCCAAATATTGGTGAAGATTCTGCCCTGAGGACCTTAACATTTGGATTAGCTTTGTTCTGATGTTAGACTCAGTATTTGAGCTGAAGAGGACGGCCGTTTTGTCCACATTTACCATCTGGCCCGAGTAGCTGGCATATTGGCTTAATAATTCAAGCAGGTGCCCAACTTCCCTCTCATTCGCCCGTATGAAAATGATGGCGTCATCAGCGAACAGCAAGTGGGAGATCGTCGGACCCCTCTCCTTGAGTTTGATATCGTGAATAAAGCCACTGTCGACCACCTTGTAGATCAGTGCCGATAGCCCCTCAGCACACAATAGGAAAAGGTAGGGAGATAGCGGGTCCCCTTGTCTTAGGTCTCTTTGGGATTGGAAGAATGGGGATTTGAAGTCATTTACATTCACACGATATGAGAGAGTAGAGATGCAGCTCATAATCAAGTTCACCTAGACCGGGCAAAAATTCACGGACACCATAACCTGCTTTAGGAAATTCCAATCCACCTTGTCATATGCTTTGGACATATTGAGTGTGATTGCCATCTCATGCTTTTGCCCCCTCTTTCGCTTGCTTAGGGAATGAATTACTTCATAGGCGATAAGCATGTTATCTGTGATGAGTCGTCCAGGGACAAACGCGCTTTGTTCATCGCCAATGATATCGTGGAGAATCGCCTTAAGTCGATTAACCAGGGCTTTAGCTAAGATTTTATAAAGCACATTGCATAGACTGATGGGCTTGAATTGAGAGAGGTTTTGAGCTCCAGCCTTCTTCGGGATCAAGATCAGTGTGGTTGTATTTAAATCCTTAATAAGCCTGTGCTGTTGATCCTGATTCCTCTCCACCATAAACTGTCTGCACCAATTCATAAGATCGCCTCCCACTGTACTCCAGTGTTGTTGGTAAAACCCCGCTGACAATCCGTCCGGTCTAGGGGCTTTGGTATATTAGTTAAATCTTGTAAGCTTTGGAAAAGTCTTCCATTTCATTATTGTAAGAACAACACTATATGGCCTAGTTAAACTAATCCCACTAAGAATCAGTGGCTTCACTGATTCATAAAAACTGATTTAATTTTGAGATCGGATGAACCAAATGAACCATGGTCCAGCCGTTCAAACCAGCGAATGAACCAAATGAACCATGGTCCAGCCGTTCGAACCAGCGAATGAATCAAATGAACCATGGTCCAGCCATTCAAACCAATTGTACTCGATTAACCTATTCTAGGAAATTAAAAACAAAAGAAAAAATTCCAAAAAGGCAGGTCCAGGAACCCACAACCTCTTATCTAATGATCATTGTAACAAAAATCAGACCAATTTTCTAACTGATCAGTTGTTTGATTTTCAGTTTTTCTGATTGAACCGGTTGCTAATTTCAGCTTAACAGATTGAACTGCTCAATTAGGCATATAACAACCGGTCCTTGGTTGGACCAGTTGAATTGACCGATCTAATATGGTTTTAATAACATTGCTGACAACACTAGTCTTAGTTTGCCTTTCTCGTTGCCCAGTGAAAGAAAATAGATAAATGCACAGCTTTAGAAAGGCATTCAACAGATGGCTATACTTTCGTCTTTTTTTTTTTTTTTCTTTTGGAGATGTAATTGATGGCTATACTAGAATTTTTAAACTTTATTGGATAGACTAAGTACTAGAGACCAGTAGCCAATACATAAATAATTAGAAATAAGTATTTGTAATATCATAAATATATAATGCTAACTTCATCGTTCAAATCGGTTTATTAAATTAGCTTGAACTAGAACACTCTCTTCACTGATTCAATTATTGATTCGATTATAATAGCATTGGATTTTTTTTTGATAACTAAAAAATTCAGACTTGATTTAATAATGTTTGAGAGGACTGGTTGGTATACATTGTGAGCAGTTACAAAGATCAAACTTTATAGTATGGTTTCTAAAGTCTTTTCTTATATTATGAAATCCAAACCGTTTGTTTAATGGAAGATTCTAATGATGGAAAACTACGCATAGAAACTCTTTTACATTTATTGCATGACATTATTGCTATTCAAGCATGACTTTTTATTAGTTTAATAAATGACACTTTAATATTGAAAAGAAAATTTAGTAGTTCCTAAACTTATCAAATGGCTTATTTCAAACTATACAAGATTCTTGTATCGAATTTGTATATGAGATTAAAATATAATTGCGCATATCAGGAATGAATAAAATTGTTTTGAAAATTGAAAAATTTATCTTGAGAATTGGAAAATTGTCCTAAACATGGCAATACAAATTCAATATAATAACCTGGAATGGCTTGGAATACATCCTAAAAAATCACAAGAAAAGTCTTAAGTATGATTTCTCTCAAAGTTATGGATTGAGCCATAAGAGTAGAACTAGAGAGGGAAAAGAGAAAAAAGGAATGAACTAAGATAAGAAATAAGTAATGAGGCTTCTAAATACTTCTTTCCCTCTGTTCGCTGGCTGTGTCTCATCGAGAGTGCATGAGTATGCCTTTGGGCCCAATGATGGTAAGGAAGACCTATACTGAGGGTCTAAAAGTGCACCTTGGCACTTTTGTGGGTGATTATAGTAGATACATTAGCAATAGGGTATGGCATTAGCATGACAATTAATAGGGTCCATTGGATGGAAATAGGGTGTAACAAGAGGGGTAGTGGTCGTCAGTCAAGGTGCAGGATCAGGAAACCGACGATCTTATTGTGAGTTGTAGAATGACGTTGTCGCACTGGCAATCCCACATAACGTTCTTCTCAAGGGGTACAAGTGTGTGAAAGGCTCTCTGGTGCATTAGGCACAATTGAGGCTCCAGCGCAGGCAGCCAATCCATGGGAGGAGCGATGCTGCTGAGGATTAACTATGGTAGTAATCTAACTGCATCGGCTGGTTAACTAACCTAATGTCAATATAATATTTATTTTTTTTCTCTCTCCGTACATCGTTGGTAGGAGGGTGTCGTAAGAAAACGATGCATTTGCTTCTGCTCCCCCACAAATCCGTGGATTCGGTCCAAGGATAGAGTTCAATTCAAGGATAGTTGGATGATGAGTTGTCCTAGTCAAAACAGATAACGCTGTCCGAATCCATCCG
>JAXCLR010000073.1:10355174-10370088 GCA_035584095.1 Annona squamosa
AAAAATCTAAAAAAAATATCTAAAAATCTCTAAAAATAGTAAAAATTAATACATATGTTAAATAAACCTAGATTAACAGCTTCATGAAAAAATTTTAAAAAAAAAATTAAAAAAATAGATGTAGTACACCCGGGTGCTCTGAGGCTGCATGCACCCGGGTGCATACGATTGGGTTCCTTTAAATTATCGGCACCTCTGTTTAGGGCAGGTTTGAAAAAGCCTTAAAATTTTTTAACCAAATTTTTTCAATTTAATTTTTTTTATTCTTAACTACTTTCTTATTTTTTTCACCATTTTTATATTTTTAATATAATTATTATACATTTCAATCATTTCTACACAATTGTTCGGACAACCAACTTATTTATTTTAATTTTATTTTATTTACTTATCATTATTACTCATATCATATTACATTACTTTTTACTAATTTAAAGACTTTTATGCAAAAAAATTTTCATTAAAAATTTTATCATTTCCCAAACACACCATTAACCTAAAATTTTTTCAAACTAAAGGTGTATTTGGAAAATGATAATTTTATATTTTTACATTATCATTATTTTTACCCATGTAAGTGCGAAAAGTTTTATGTAATAGAAAAGATGTTATGAAAATACTTGCAAAGATCATGTTGGGGGTTTGGGGGGAGGACAAGTTTTTAAAATTATTTTGAGAGATAATTCTTCTTATACTCATAACAAATGCACATAATTCCTAATATACCTACAATATTTCGTAATTTTTTTTATATCCGTAACATTTCACCAATAATTTCTCGCATACCCATGCCGTTAAAACGACTGTTATCTATCCTATTGAAAAGACAATTTTGACTTTTTAAATTTACTTTTAATTAAAATAAATCAACCTTGATATGACTTTCAAGTTATTTAGTATTTTGTATTAATAATTTACTATCATCAATTGAGTCATGTTAAGGTTAAATTATCTTAATTAAAACATTTTAAAAGCGCAAAATCGTCTTTTCAATGAGATAGATAAAGGTAGTTTTAACAACGTAGGTATGAGAAGAATTTAAAGTAAAATTTTATGGGTATAAAAGAAATTGATGAAATATTGTGGGTATATTAAGAAGTATGTGCATTTGTTATGGATATAAGAGGAATTATCTCCTATTTAGATGAGAACTATTGTAAATATCGGGCTGCACGTGTAAAAATTCAGTGGTCCGCTGGATCACCAGAAAATTTGAAGTCTCTTCTCCATCGATGGTCCGGTCATGGAAAATGGGAAAACCCGTCATTCAAATCTGGTTATATACCAAATCGACAAGAAGAAGGAAAATAAGCAGGTAAATCTTTATGAAAGCCTCATCTGAAAACTCGAGCAGCAAAGAGCCATCAAACGCGATTTTCAGCGGCCCACTTTCCTGTTCAGATCCGGCCATCTAAGCTGTTAATCTCCTAATCACATTCGACTAATTAAGAGCTGACGAAAATCTGTTAAGTCCTGTTGAAATTTGGTTTAAGGTTGCAACTTGGTCCGGGTACCCATGGGTTGATCCGTTGAGTACCCTAAATAGGGTCGGTTCGGTTCCACGGGAGAAATACCTGTTCAAATTCGAGTATGGGTCGGTTTCGATGCTGGGTACCTGGAACAAATCCGAATTTCATATATTATATATATATAATACTTATAATATAATAATAATGTCCCCCAGCCTTAATTCCTATTCCCATCCCGACACCTTAATTTTGTTGCCCCAATTCCCCTCTGTGGCAGTGCTCTCAGTGCGTAGGCGGTTTGGGTTTGCAGCGGGTATTCTTCTCACCGGAAAATAGAATCGGTTGTGCAGCCTTCGCCCTCGATGAGGATGAGTCGACCCGCAGC
Source organism: Annona squamosa (assembly GCA_035584095.1). NCBI lineage: Eukaryota > Viridiplantae > Streptophyta > Magnoliopsida > Magnoliales > Annonaceae > Annona > Annona squamosa. The sequence continues at coordinate 10,357,029 of JAXCLR010000073.1, forward strand.
AACACTGGCATAACTTCTTCCCTCAATGACACACAGCTCCAGCCTTTGCCATCCAGTGCTCCTCTCTCTACACTCGGCACTCGGCACTTGGTGCGCAGGTCCTCCCCATTTCATTGAATAATTTCTCTGCTTTTCTCTTAGCAACTTCTGGATTTTCATTTTTGAGGGGAAAAAGTACGGTTTGGAAACAACGGGAAAAAAAGAAAAATTCCATCATGCCTCTGACATGGCTCGAGTTTCGCAATGAGTTCCGGCTCGGAGATCTAGAGCTGTAGAGAGCCATTAGGAAAGACGACTCTAAGGCGATTCTCAATGGGGTTGCTGTTGCTAGGCTTGTTGGGATCCTGCGGCAGCTGGGAGATCTGGTGGAGTGAGTTTTTTGCGCCTTCTCTGTTTTTCGAGTTTTCTGTGTTTCGTTCATGAGCATTGACTCGGGTTCGTAATGCGGATATTTTTTGGGCTTGAAACTGAAATTTGAGTTCTGAATTTACGAGAATTTAGCATTGTTTGTTGGTCTGTGCTTCTGGTGGTAAAATTTTTGTGTGGCGGCAATTAATTTACGGCGTGTTTTTTAGATTTGACGAAGCATGTATTTTTGTCTTGTTCTTCTATCCGCTTGGAAGCCCATAGTTCGTTATCTTTAACATTGATCAGTCCCTCGTTGATTTCATGAATTGTTCTCGTGAGACACAAATGGTAAATCCGTATAGGATAGTTGTTCAAGACTTCAGGGGGCCAAATTTTGTTGGTTTGAGTTGTTGTTCTGATCCCGTGAAATGTGATTGGGATGCCATTGGATCTACTACATTGAACATGCTAACCTCTCGTTGTTTTGTCCTTTTAGATTTGCTTCACGCAGCCCGTTGGTTTGTTTATTTCTTTTTGAACATACCAGTAGATAGCTGATTTCATTATGTACAGATTGCACTTTTTTAATAGATTTCATGTTTTAGCATATAAAAATTAAACTTTTTTACACATGTTGCATTTTCTTATAGATCGGGTTCTAGGAACCGATTTGAAATCGAACTAGAACTGAATCGCTCTTGAGAAAATTGGGTAGAGTAGGCTCCAGACTGACACGTTCTAAAATAAAGTAGGGTAGAGATTTTTACAAAATGGGCAAGGGTAGGTTCCACCCATACCCGGACCTACCCGACCCAAGTTGCACTTCTAATTTAGTGGTTGGGGTGAACAGCAGATTAGTTGGTGATATTAGTCTTCCTGAGGTATGTGGGAGTATCCAATGTTTGTATAAATTTAGAAATATAGTTAGTTATCTGTCCGTATGCATATTGTAAGAATGTTTCAGAGCTTAGTTAGAAAAATATCAGTTGACATGATTGTAAAATATCTATAAAAACTGAACAATCTATTCTATATTATCATGATTCAATTGTTTAAAAATCAAACATAGTATTTTTTTTTGATTTTGCATAAATGGAAAATTTAACAAATGATACATTGAGCTTAAAAGAGAAGTGAGAGGAACCAAAGATTGATAGGTACAAGCTACAATTACTAATATTGGATGATTAATATGTCTATTTAAGGCCTAAAATTCTCTTTTCCACGTCCTTAAGACCAAGACAGATTTGAGGGGCTTGTTCAAGATAAAGAAGTATGATGAGAATGCAACAATATACTCATTGCTAGAAGGTTTGGATTGTCTAACCACCATTACATCCACTTCATTATTTAATTAAACTTCATCTGGTTAATTCTTGATTTAGTTATTGAGATATGTTATTCTAAAGAAAAGGTTCAGATATGCTTATTCCAAAATAAGCTAAAAATATATTATAATAAGTTAGTAAATATTTCTACTTAACACAATCTCATAACTTGGCTTATTAAATAATAAGAATACTTCTGTGAAATCAGGTTTCATAGAAGTGATTTCGTTAAATTCTTTTTATTTTTGAAACGTTAATCATTGATGAAAAATTCAATTCATTCATTGTATTTAACACCATTTATTTAACTAAAAAATAAAGTTTCACCGTAACCCAATATGTAGGTAGGTCACATTGGTTCAAAAATATGTACATTCATGTGTAAATTATGAAAAACAATTAGATCCATTCATATATATATCAGAATGTAACAATACTTTATAGGATAATTTATCTACATATTATTAATATTTTAAATAGTTTAGATGAAGAAAAAACTACTTTAAAGCTAATATTTAATATTAAACTATTTTATTACGTTGATTTTACACATTTATAAATGAGATCCGTATACAGTGAAATAAAAAAAGAGTTTTAGAGTACTATAAATGATATTAAATACAATGAATAGAGTGAATATTTTATCAACAATCAAAATTAAAAAACTGAAGGAGGTTTCATAGAAGCTTCTTGGATTAAATAATTAACAAATTTTTATACATCTTGAGCTTCGGTTGGCATCCACTCAAATTCTAACATCCGAGTCTATAAAATCAAAATCATACGCTTCACGCCTTCTAATTCCTCAGGGGGTTTATCCAGCGGACTTGTACTTTCAAAATGTAATAGTTACGTATTCATTTGCAAATAAATTTAAAATTTTAAAATATGAAAGTTTTTAATCAAAGCATTTACGGGGTTATAAATAAAAATATAAATAAGTATTATCATTGATCTTGATTTAATAAATCTTAAAAGAAAAAAGTGAATGATGCATGGAATCATTATTAATTATAAAGATTTCTGACCTCGTCATCATTTTATTTAATACTAATTTTTAAAAAACTACGACTATTTTTACCGTTCCTTTTTTTTTTATGATTATATTTATATACATCTCAACACATATTACATTGAAATTATGAGACATTCTTACAAATATGGAGATACATAACTCCACCAAAGAAATTTAGAGACACAGCTCCACCAAAAAATTAGGAAGACACAGCTTCCACTAAGCCAAAGGGAGACCATAGCTCCTACAACATTTTCCGGGCCGAAATCGCAACATGGGTTTCGAACCCGAGACTATTTTTACCGTTCCTGATGCCGCATTCGTTGCTATTTCCATTTTTCGTCATCTAATGCAAGCATATCGAACAAACAAAATTAAGATAACTAAACCAAATTCCGCTAGTTTTATCAGCGAATGACAGGACGGGTAGGGATTCTCAGGGAGTAAAAGACGAAAATGTAAGAGAGAAAATTATTGAGCGCGAGCAAGCGAGTGCTCTTTCCGTCTTTCGGCACCAGCCACGGGAGCGTCGCTGCGGGGCCTAAGCGTACACGCAAATGTTGCACCTGCCCGGCCAGCACATTGACAACGCAGGAACGGATCAGGACAGTTCGTGTACCGTCATACTGTGACAGTTCGGAATCGTTGAGCAAATTTCATCCCAACCTTCTATAGGATGCAGATAAAATCCATCCGTCCATTTTGTGCAGTCTTTTTTTTGTTTTGACTGGTACATTTTTACATTCATCTCAACACATATTACACTGAAATTCATAGACATTCTTACAAATCTGGAGACACACAGCTCTCCTAAAGAAATCCGGAGACATAGTTCCGCCGAAGAATAAGAAAGATACAATTTCCAACAATCAAATAGAAGATACGTTATGCGTAGTCTTGGTTCAGGCGAATTGCAATCCAGAACTTGATCATTTATTTGCGGCCTCAGGAATTATAAAATGGACGGTTGGCAAGGCACAGGGTGATATCTAGTTCTCAATCCAAGCTGGACATCCAATCTTCTTTCTGGCTTCAATTTTTACATTGTGCCATAATGCACCTGGGTGCATACAACCATTTTTTAAAATTTTTCTCAAAATTTTTTTCATACAACGGTTAATTTAAGTGTATTTAATATAGGTACCAATGTTTACTAATTTTGGAGATTTTTTGATATATTTTTTTAGATTTTTAAAAATCAGTGACATTTTAGTGATTTTAAATAAAATTACACTTATATTTTAGTAATTTTAATGTTTTTGTTATTTTACAAAAAATCTAATGACATTGTTACGGAAGGAACATGCTTGTAAATTTATACAAAAATTGTGAGCATATTTGTAATTTTAGTAAACTTAGGCACACAAATGCAATATTAATCAAACTTTGTAAACATATTTACAAAAATCTCTAAAATTATTGAACTTGACTTAGGATTGACCAAAAGTTTTTAATGCATTATTTTTCCTCAACAAATCTAGCCTTTAATAATTGTCATTTAAACATAACAAGGGCTAAATTCTATAAAAAGAAAGAAGGACTGAATTTATAATGTTTACTAAGCCTTGTCTTTCATATTGATGCGCTCTTTAGGTGCCTTGATGCAGAATAAGGATAATAATAGTAGTTCACAAATAGTATAATATGGAACATTCTTGATCGCATTCATTAGCTACAGTTTGCTTGCATCCGAACCCTCTGTTAAGATAGTTGAGGGCTTGTTCCAAACCATATAAGATTCTTGGATTGAATGTATATTTGAGATGAGAGTGAATGATGTGCATTAAGAATGAGTAAAGTTGTATTAGGAATGGATAAAATTATATTAAAAATTAAAAAACTTACCTTGGGAATTAAAAAATTATTTTGAGAATAGTAATATAGATTCAATCTAGAAATCTTATATTTTTTTGAACACGTCCTTACTTTCATCTTATCTTCCTTTATTGCATTCCAATTGAGATAAATATGGCAATACGCAAATAACCACTCGAACTCCTGTGAAGACTTTAGGCCAGGGTGCAAGTGTTAATGACTTCATGGTCAAAACAGGGGCCGAATTGTCGTTTGAGTTCTACATCTCGGAGATTCCACAAGCATTCAACAGAGCTCTGATTTTTAGCTCATGTCAAAAATTATTTTAACCAGAATTTGGGATGGGGCACACCTTGAAAACATGAACAACCGTGTAAATTCCAAAAATAACTTATCAACTTACGTATGCGTTAGAATATGGTAATATTTTATGGAGTATTTACCATGTAGAAAAATATTTTAGACATGTAATAGACGCCAATTAACAGCTTTGAAAACTGCGTATAAATGAAATAATTTTATTGCGTTGATCGGATACCTATATCTTGTGGGTCTCGTGAAAAGATTTCGTACAATTATAATGGTGGGAAACAAAGTGAGAGGTTCCATGGAATCTGAGCTCATCACTTATTTTATTTTCGTTAACCTGTTTTGGAAAGCTCCAGCTGGCAGCCAGAAAATGGACTAATACGGTAATCCTTTCATTGTCAGTCTTCTTAAAATAATGAAACCCATGGTTGGCGTGGGATCATTCATAAGTATATATGCCGGATTTGCAGAAGTTGTCTGGCTATTGGCATTTTGGAACATGGGTCTAGCTGGCTTTTTCCGATAACTATTCTAAAAGTTCAGAAACCGAAAATAATAATGATAATAATAAATTCGAACATCTTCTTTCTCAGCTCCTTTTCTTAGCATAAACATGTATAAACGACGAGTAAAAATTAATAACGTCCGAGAACAGTGAATAAAAAAGAAATAGTTATTAGCTTTGAAAGGTTTCAAATACATAGCCAACTGATCATTAAAAACAATGATTCATAATTTTTAACAGTGGATAAAATAAGTTCACTTGGAAATTGCTAAAAGTACTATTGAAATATAACTATTTCGGGAAAATAAAGATTTTCGTAATTAAAATATACGTAATTATAAAAGATATATTATAAAAGAAAGATGAAGCCCTCTTTCTCATGCCCTAAACAACATACTGTGAGTAAATAGTGACATTTGTTTACACACACAACAACATATGGCCCCTGTACAAACTACTTTAGAGAATTAAACCAAAGGTGTTTGGTGGACTGTAAAGGCTGATCATTTCATTTCTATACTTGCACTGTAAGACCAAACTTTAATTATCACCATTTCTTCCAAGGAAGGTTACATCATAATAAAGCTTTGCTTAAAAGCACACTCATTCCTCTGTTTCAATTGATGCTTAGCGGCTTTAAGCACTGCAAAGCTGCACATAAGTAGCAATTCTATTTCCTCAGGATTTCAATGGTGAATCAGTCGAATACTAAGGAATTCAATGGGTGTCTAATCATTAATTATCGATATCTTAAAAAAAAAAAAAAGCAAAATTTTAATTCGACCAAATTCTCTTTTTTATGGTAAATTAATTCATCTCTTTCTCACCAATAAAATTATAATTTAAGAAGAAATTGGGATTTTATATGAGTAGCGAATAATTAAGTCTTCTTATTAAAAAAAAATCCCAGTCAGGCTGGTTATTAATTAATAATTTAATATGGCTTAACCTGAATTAGGAAGAAAGTGAATTTGAGCCACCTCAGTGGTGCAGAGCCACGTAGAGCTTGAGGATGGCAATTGGACCCCTGAATTTTTTAGAATACAAAAATTTTTCATGAAAATTATTTAAAATTTTAAAAAATAATTTTTTTAAATGATTGACTTCCTTAAGAAATATTATGACTCCCGATGTTCTAATCAGCCAACTTATGGATAAAGATTTTCCGCCCTTCTCTTCTTTTCCTGTGAACACGTATATTATAATTTACTCGGTTCCCTGCTTTCGCTCGGGGGTCAGCCTTAGTTCTGGGATGAATGGGCCCATTTCGATAGTAAAATTATTATTTTTACCATGAGACCAAAAATAACTTATGTAAAGGTGTGTGATATTATTTGCTTTAAAATATATATTTCTGTGAATTATAAAAAAAATGTTTTGGATTCTTGTCTACATTAAAATGATGTTCTAGAAAATATAAATTTGAAATTAATATATAGATAAAATAATTTTATTAAATTTATTTTACACGTTTTTCAGACGAGTTCGTGCATGCATTCGATTTTTTATAAAAGTTTATTTTTTGGCAAAATAAATAATTTTAAACAAAATAGATAGAATAAGTCTCACATTATATCATAAACGTAGATAGAAGTAGAGCCCTTACTTACCTTTTATTTTAACTGTTACCCATTTTTAACCATTAAGCTCTGTTTGGTAAGAGAAAAAAATGTAGAAAAAAGTTTATGACACATTTTTTTAAAAGTAAGATAATGATATACTACTATAAAAATGATGATCAAAATAAAGATAAAATAATAGAATAATTATATAAAAAATGTGAAAAAATGAACAATATCTGATGATTATAATATTAATAATGTAAGACACTCATATAGTTGAGACGTGAAATTAGAAAAGGTTGAGTACGGAGTGTTAAAATTTTTTTTTACCTACTACCAGACTGATCCTAACTCTCGCTTTTTAATAAGAAATTACCCTCTTTCATTATCATCATCACTTCACTTTAATTATTAATTATTAATCAGTTGACTACATCATTTCCTTTTTCTTTCTTCCTTTTAATTTTCTTATATTTATCACTTCATCTCCCTTTCGCCTCTTTCACAATTTCATCAGTCGCAGCTGCGAGGTGAAGAGAATCAAGAGCTTATTGTTATTAGTACGAAACTGAGCCTGGTTCTCCGTCGGAATCTAGGCGATCGATTATTTGATACCGTCGAGCATGAGTGGAGTCATCGGATCATTTCAAGCATTTGAATTCGCAGGCTTATTTTCTGGTTACTATGACAAATGGATGTCTTCCGGCAGATCTCATGATCCGTCATAACCCATCTCACGGAATCAATCCATCGACCACTGAAATTCAAAAGACACGTTTGTTTATCAAATCCAGAAAATCCCATCTCTACCTCAAACTGTCTAAAAAGAAAAAATTCACCGAAATTTCCATAGACAAAATGAAAAAACAAAAAAAGATTCGACCATAGAAGAGAAAAGAAAGAAAAGACTAGAAGGTTGGCAAGAAAAAAGGCTTTGGGACATACCATTTGAATTCATAGACTCTAATCGGGCAAGATTTCCTTTCTACAAGGAGAGGTTGAGGTTCAACTTTCCAACTCCGTCTTCGTTATTCTCATTTTCCGCCTTCTTGGACGGCTCAGAAACGATTAATTCTGGTATTTTGCGATCCTTCTTAGGCATGAAATCTTCATATTGGAAAGACGGAGTAAAAACGGGTTTCCCATGATCGTTCAGCTTCTTCTTCTTGTTGGGTTCGTTCCTCAGGAGCTCCTTCGCCTCTCGAATGCTCCTAAGAAGAGCGAAGAACTGCTCCATATTTTCATCTTCTTCCTCCATAGGCCTCTTGGCCCGACCTTCTTCCATCTCTCGAACAACCGACTTGCAACCCTTCTCTCGGGTCCTCTATTACTGTGATGTGGCGGAGAACGAGACAGGAAGTTTGCTTCTTTCTTGAACTGGTGCTGCGAAAGCAAGTTAAAGGTGGAGCAGTAAGCATAATTTCATTTGTAGCTAAAAGTAACTAAAAGCTACCCGGTAAGGAAATTTGTTAATAAATCGTAAATCTAAGAATTACCGGGTAAATTCACCACTTCATCCTACTCAACTTTTGATATGACTTGATATATTAAATGCTTCTAAGCTACCGTATTTTTATATTATTATATTTATATTTTAATGGCTTTCATATTTTTATCTTTAGATACAATTATTTTATTTATTTTAATTTTATTCTTTCTATATTATTTATAACCTTTGCTACATCACATCATTCTTTTTGTTTTTAAACTTTTTAATTTCAACTTTTACTTTTACATGTGGTTTGGTATTGAAGAAAAAATGATAGAAATATCAGGAAAAATCTGAAATATAGTTACAGATTTTGATCCTAATTATACACCTGCAGCTTTTATAGTTTTTTTTTTTCTTTTTTATCCACGAAGTTTATCCAAAAGTTCTCATATACTCATACCCATAATTTTAAGGGCAATACGATTGTCAATAGCATCTAGATGAAATGATTAAGGGTGTGTTTGGTTGGAGGTAAAACTTTTGATGAAAAGTTTTTGGAGTAGAAGTTGTCAAATCAATAAAAAGTGATGTGATATAATAGGAGTAATGATGAGGAGTGAAGAGAATAAAGTTAAAATAGATAGGTTAGTTGTATTGGTAGTTATGCAGAAATGATTGAAAAGTACGGTAGTTTGTGTAGAAAAATGTGAAAAATTAATTAAAAAATAGAGTAATTATGAAGAGTGAAAGTTTTAGATTGAAAAGTTTTAGTTGACACTTTTTTATGTTCAACAAACACACCCTAATTTACCCATTGCAGTTTAGGGCTCCCCCTCATTACTTCAACCCTATGGTCTTCAATTACCTCTTTAGTTAAGAACAATCGTGGTAAGTGTGAGATGAAGATCTGACCTTGTAAAGACATTAGAGCAGCCTTGGAAAACAAGTCTACTTAACTTTCCCCATAATATCATTTTATTGATAGTTTTTATCATACTGTAATAAGGACTGGAGAAAAGGGGATGTCGTTGTGATCAGACATAATGAAGATGTGTTGCCCTCTGTTGGTTGTAGAATTGAGAGAAACAATGGTAGTTCTAGTGTGGTTAGATACTCTTCAATCTATTGTTCGGATTGAATTTTGCTAAGGATGTTAGAAATGAAAAGTGAGCTTTTCCTTTTTCTTATTGCTCATCACGGTCATCGGAGTTAGTTGTTTGGTTGCCAATTAAAGAACATCATTTTGTCGTTGGTTGTGGAGGTTACGGATGTTGGGAGTGGGTTGCATGGAGTACAGGGTTACAACTTCATTCAGGTTCTAATGGCTTTAGATGAAACCTAATCCTAATCTTAATATTAGAATTTTGGAGTTTAAATTTAGTTGACATTGATTTCGGATTAAAATTTAGATTTCTCTCAAACTAACATAAGTTAAAATCTATCAATAGAAATAACAAACTCTTTGAACATTATTATTGCATTTGCACTTGCTAATTCTGAATATATTTTTAATTATGATAACTTGTTTATTCATAATTTACAAAGAAATATATTTATATAACCTATAATAATTTTATGTTTATGAAAGTTAATCTTCTAATTAAAAGATAATGTTAAGTACAATAAATGTAATAAATTTTGCTATCAACAATCAGGGAAAAAAATAAATGAGATTATATGAAATCATTATTTAAATAAGTTTAATAAAAGTAAAACTTATATATCTCATAGATAATTGGTATGTATGTAATAATTTTAAAGAGTTTGCATATTTGTAATTATCTATGAATTGAATTAATGTAGATACAATAGATTCAATTTTTTATGGAAAAATGTAGACGGCATTTAAGTTTTAGAATAAATCTTTTTTAATTTAATTATATTATGATTACATGAAAGAAATTTTATTATATTTATAGTCAAAATATTTAATATATAAACTAATATAATTCTTTTAACAAATCAGGGGATATTGGATTTGGATTAGATTGAATTTTGGTATCAGTATTAGTGTTAGTTTCTACTAAGTCAAGTTAAAACTAGGTCTATTTTTAAAAAAATTCTTAAAACTAAAAAAACCAAACTTAATTTTTAGAATTGAGTTAGGTTGAGTGAGTTCGGATTGATCTGTTATCAAGTTGTACTTTTAATTGAATAGTCGGTAAGCAACCATAGGACATCTATGAATGCATTAACCTAGCTCATTTGGGAGGTGAGGAGATGATAGAATATGGAACTCCTATGTTCTGACATTATAACTTGAAACTATATGTATGTTTGGCTCAACTTATCTTCTTCTTCTTCAATAGCAACAAAGCTAACAATAAATGCTCCTTGAAATTAGTAAAACCCTACTAAATTCAGCAATAATAGATAGTAATCTACCATCGTACATGGTTGCCAATTGTAATCCACCATCTTACATAGTTGCCAATCAATAGAGAATCACATGCCTCAAAACTTATATTTCCTCATCAAATTTCATTATCTAATCGTTGATCGACAACTAAATTCATCCAGTCGTTGATCATGAAGTTCTTTTGCATAATCTTGACCATCCATAAAGTCATTTGGAAGCCAAGCATGAATGGTTGATTTAGACGTTTAAAAATATTAAACTTTAAAATTTTCAAGCTTTTGAACCTAATTAAGGAACCCTAATGGTGTGAGTATGGCAGGAATTTTTAAAAAAATTATAATTATGAAATGAATTATTAAAATGCATAAGTATATTCGAAATTAGGGACAAATTTTGTATGAGTATATTTTCGATTTCTCCAAAAACTTATTGAAATGTATGTATATATTAAAAATTGAGAGATGATATAATATGCTAGGGTTAATGATTAGAAGTAAAAAATAAAGATAAAATAATTATATTAAAAATGTGATTAAAGGATTAAAATTTAGAGACGAATATTAACAAAGTAGATAATTAGATAGTTTAGATGTCATATCATATCAAAAGTAAAATAAAAAGAAAAAAATTTTGTTCCCTTTTACTAGATGTAATTTTTTAGAATTGTGAAACAGTCCTACCTCATTCCATCCCTAGAAAAATTCTACCATTGGGATATGAAATGAAATGGTCAAAAGATAAATGAATTAATATATTTCAAGTCCAAATGGGATGACAAGAAAGATTGTGATGAGATTAGGAATAAGATGAAAAGGTTTTTTTTTCTAGTTTGAGAATGATAAAAAGGTTGTACGTAAATTCAAAAAAATTATATAAAAATGGTTGACATTGGTTATTGTTTTTTAAAATTTAAAAATATATATTGTTCCATACTTTAAAAAGTTACTTAACTTGTAGGTCGTGTTTGGTTGAGCTAAAAAAATATTAATCAAAATTTTTCCAAAATTTTGTTCCAATTTTTATAATTATCTTATTTTTAAAATATTTTTTCACATTTTTCTATACACAATATCCTATTTTAAATCTTTTTTATACAACTACATATATAACTAACTTATCTAATTTACCTTTATTCTTTTTATACCTTATTGTTATATTCATCATATCACATTATTTTTTTAATTAATTTGATAACTTTTACCTTGAAAGGTGTATTTGGTTAGGTTAAAAAAATGACAACAAAAAATTTTTAATAAATTTTTTTTTTCACTTTTCATAATTATCTTATTTTAATTTTTTTTTTAAACTTTTATTTACAAACTATTATACTTTTGAATCATTTCTACTAAACTATTCATAACTTAACTTATTTATTTTAACTTTATTCTGTTTACATATTATCATTACTCATATCATATCATATTATTTTTTATTAATTTGATAATTTTTAAATTTTTTATTAAATAGTTTTACCCACAACCAAAATTGGAAAAATTTTCATTAGAAATTTTTACATCGAACGAACACGCTCGTGATCAGGTGATCGAACCTGAATTTTAGTCCTTCTAACTTAGTATATTTGCTTTCTAGCCCACAAATTTCACATATTTGCTTTTTAAGCCTTGTAAATATGCCTTATTTGCATTTTAGTCTCTACCATTAAGGGCATATCTGAGTTGACTCATTAACCATGAGTCAGCTCTTGTTTTCATCAGCACAAGTCAACTCATATATGTAGTTAATAGTAACGTTAGTCGACTCATGAACATGAGTTGACTCATATATGTGCTTAATGACAGAATTTTAACGTTAGTGACTAAAATACAAATAAGGCAAACTTACATGATCTAAAAAGTAAATATGCGGAACTCTTCGAACCTGCCCGTAGGGCAGTTGGTGTCGCATGGGGGGCTTAGTGCCCACCCACCGGGATTCGAATCCCCACATTGCCATTGAGCGGGTGTTGCTCTGGCATGATCGAAAAAAAAAAAAAAATGAAATGGAACCAAAACGCGCTTCACGTTCCGAACTGCGGGGCGAACGGGGCGCATGCGACGCATGCCGCACCGGCTTTCCTGGACCGTCTCATCCACAGCTAGATCGTGCGTCACGTCCGCCATGATTCTCGCCACGTCTAACGACAATTGACGGTTGCGTTGGATAGCCCGTTCTATCTGCCAGATGAGACCATCAACTATCTCCCACGGTAATCAACGGTTTTCATCGCCTGATTATACTTCCACCGTACCCAACTGGAGACACTCGTCCATTATTGTTGTTATTGTTGTCGTTGTTGTTTTTGTTTTTTTTTTTTAGGGTGTGTTTGGTTGGAGGTAAAACTTTTGATGAAAAGTTTTTGGAGTAGAAGTTGTCAAATCAATAGAAAG
>JAXCLR010000073.1:10371039-10383689 GCA_035584095.1 Annona squamosa
GAGTAATTATGGAGAGTGAAAAGTTTTAGATTGAAAAGTTTTAGTTGACACTTTTTTATCTTAAACAAACACACCCTTAATGGGAACAAGAACAGACACTTGTCCACCATCATCATCATTATTATTTTGATGAAAAGAGAGCGTTTCATTACTAAGAAGAATCAATATTCAGTAAATTAGATACAAAAGTTCGTGGATCCACGTAGGCTGCAAATCTAGCCAGCTCGAGAGCAACTCTATTACCATTCCGCAAAACATGGTGGTATTCCACACATTTCATTGATTGGGCTGCTGTTCTTATTTCCTGCAACAGAAATTCTACCGTCGAACAGAAAGTCTCGATCCAATAGCAAGCTTTCGATATGCATTTCAACACCCCAATGCAATCCCAACTGAAGAGCCTTTGCCTCCATTAACATGGCATCCATCATTCCTTCAAAGTGCCAACATTTTGCTGCCATAAAAGATCCTCTTCGTCCCTTAATACTGCCCCTAAACCCATACAATTACCCCATAGTTCCTACTTCCACCCACATTCATTTTCACAAAGCCACTGCTTGGTCTCTTCCATCTTAGAATCAAAATGGTGTTGCCCAGCCCCAAGCCAGGTAATCTGTTTGCCTCCACAAACTGGTCTCTGTATTGTTGTGTGTATCGCGATTCAGGGAATTCCTTGTGCGACTTTATCGTCGGGAATGTCTGGTAATGGAAATTGAAAGGTGAAGATCGCCAAATAAAAGGTGAAAATAAAATAAGAAATCGTCTTTGAAAATTGAAATATGGCTCTAGAAAAGTATGATTTTTTTTAAACTCACGTATCACTATCCATTTTAATATAATTTTATATTTTAATTACCTGATAATTTTATTTTTCTTGTTATCATCTCTCTATTATAATTATTTCTTCATATTTTACATAACAACTGCATTGTTAATTTTGAGTGTGTTTAGAAATAGATAAAACCTTTGATGAAAAGTTTTAGAGAGTAAAAGTTGTAAAATAATGTGACACGATAAAGGTAACGATGAGAAATAAATAGAATAAAGTTGAAATAGATAAGTTAGTTGTGCTGGTAGTTATGTAGAAATGATTGAAAAGTAGGATTGTTATATAGAAAAATATGAAGAAATAATTAAAAAATAGGATAATTATGGAGAATAAAAAATTTTAAATGAAAAAATTTTAACTCGACAATTTTTACTTATTACCAAATATACCATATATTTTATTTTCGTCATTCTTATATTTAAACATTCTATGGACGGCTCTAGTCGACGGCTGATGTCATCTGACCTCGTCACGTGAATAAAGAAGTCTGTGCGTCAGGAGGAACGGTGCCGCGGGGTGCAGATCGTATTCTTGATATTCTTGAAGCAGTTGCCGCGAAGCTCACCATATTCGTCCGGCATCGGACATGACGCGTGTCGGCATCATTAGGAGCCATCTGCTGAAATCATGTCAGGAGGCATAGTGACATGGGTATGATGACGCCACACTCCATCGAAAGAATCAAACAGATCTGTATCGGACCAAACGCGGATTACGACCCCGTGCTGCCTCCACACACCCCATCCCTCTCAGCCAACCGTCTGGATTGTGAAAAACACGCCTGCGTGGCTGTTCTAGCAGCCTGATGGATTGGTGCATTCCTGCCCATCGCCAAGGTTATTTGTGTCCTAAGATTAAGTTTTTACGTTTATATTCTCCGTTCGATGTTTTCATATTTCCATTTTGCTGGAAATTATAATATTTTTGTTTATTGCAATTTAAACTCTATTATAGTGGTATTAATGATCACAATCAACTTATTAATATTTCCATCCAACCAATCCATTTATAAAGAAATTTGAGCGGAGATCTCAAATAAATGGTTCACAATCCGTACAACCTAATTAACCATTTAAATAAATAGATTAAAATTAAAATTTTACAACCTATTAACCCGTGTATATGTGGTTGAACTCGTTTAATTCATTTAACTTATTTAACTTATTAAATTCTGAGACAATGTATATATTGTAAGTCCTAATTAGCTTGATTCTATTTTCTCCTGCATCCACTTTTGTCTTGTCAATTGCCTGAAATTCTAAAATTTTCCTACTTCCCTCATTAGTACCTTATCTTACTTCAACATTAGCCGCCTTCAATTTTATTTCGTCATTGTTGCATTGGTCACCTGCCTTCTTCTCTCTTGATAATAAACGTGCCTTTCTTTGCCTTTTTCTTTTTCTTTCTCCTTCTTTAAAGTCCAAACTCCTTTAATCTTTTCCAGTTAATCCCTTTTCTCTCTTCAAATCTATCTCATTCGCTATAGCCGATCATGTGTCTTCTACAAGCACATATTCTAATGTCTTTTTCGCCTGCCTCTCCCCCTCATTATGGTTTTTGTTGGCATCGAACTCTCCTGTACTCATCCAAATTGACTGGTATATAATTTATAGTTTGTCCATTCTGCTTCTCATGTGAGGACATGATAAATTTGTAACATATATATATAACTCATTAACAACTCACCAACTTGATTATTAAATAAGTTAGGGTTGAAATTTTTTAAATGGATTAATAAACGAATTAGAATTAATATTTTTAAACAAGTTAAAATTAGAATTAGACTCTAATTCATTCAAACAATCCATTAATACCCTTACTCCGCTAATCGCACAAGTCCAATATGCGATAAACAAAAATGTTATGAAGATTAAAATGCAAAAACAAAAATCTCAAGGTTCAATTTGCAATTATTCTAATTATAGGGCTTAAGATGTAAAACTCAATTTTTATTTAATTGTTTAGATGAAAATTTAAAAACATGTTTAGGCTATTTTCCTCTATTTTCTTATATTATACAAGAAAATTAAAACCTAAGATTATTTATTATGAAAAATATGAAATCTAATAAATAGAAAATTGATTTACTTAATCAAAGGAACATGTTTATTTGAAATATATTTTATTATATATTATAATACAAGAAGATTAAATTTTAATGTTATTTAATATCAGAATTTGCAAAATCTAAAAGAAATTGAAACGATCTATTTAAAGAAAACTATTCTCAATAAATATTTTTTGATACTTTGGAAGTATTTTCTTTTGTTATAGAGGAAAATCAAGTTCCAATATTGACTATAAATATATTTATTTTAAAGTATTTTATTTCATTTTAGGCGTTGTAAGTTTGATAGTTACAAATTAGAAGGTTTGATGATTGCAAATACGATTACGAGATTTATCAAATTTGCATTTGACCTTATAATGTTTTCATCGGTTGCATTTCATGTTAATTGTATGGTCTAAAATGCAATAAACAAGAACGTTATAAGGCTTAAAATATAAATATTATCATTTTTCCTTCTAAAATATAAATACACATACTTGCAGAGTTGCAGGCAGAAATTCAAATTACTCCCGTTGCTAATTTGCTACAGGGGAAATCAATCATGCCGTTGGTTTGGGGTTTGGAAAGCTGTTCTACAATGATGACGAGTACGCGGATCAGCGGATGCATAAGCATGCCGCCGAAATCGTTGCAAGAGGTTGGCCGCCCCTGCGCATGAAAACCATCCGTGTGCGCTAAGGATGACTTCATCCCCGCGTGAGTCGTGACGCTTGCAGGTTACCCCCCACTCCACGAAATCAAACGAGACGACCCTTTTTTTTTTTTTTTTTTATCGTCAACGAGTGGAGGACGTTTGGCAGTGCGTTCAAATTTATAATATTTTTTATGGAAAGTTGTTGAGAGTAAAAATAATAAAATAATATAATATAATAAAGATAATGATAATCTTAAAATAAATAAAGTTGAAACTGATATATTAGTTGCGTCACTGTTTGTATATAAATAATTAAAAAGTAATGGTGGTTGTATAAAGAAATGACTAAAAATAATAATTGTATAGAGTAAAAAGTTTATGTTGAAAAGTTTTAAACTTAACATTTTTCACACATTGCCAAACACACTAAAAAATAAAAAATTGTATTATAAATAAAAATAATATTAAAAATAAAATCTCATCCTTACTCCATTTCCGTCCAATTTGTCACAATGTCAATTAAGCGCCCAAGATGATTATACCTACTCCTAAAGAACAGTTTATAATTAAAAAGATAAAATATTAAAATATATATTAACATTCTTGCCAAAAAAACTAAATTATTTTTACCAATGCCAACATTTTTTCAAGCCAATTTCATTCAAATCAACAATAATGATTGTGGTTAGATCTCCAAATTAAATTAACTGTGAATGGACAATCAACTCTTTTTTTTTTAATGAAAAGGTTGTATTGCATTTCCACTCAACCTGAGTCCACAAAAAGATGATTTACAATGCATCCCAGTGGGCATGCCCACCAGATTCTAGCATTAATGTAGCGTATTTGGCCAAAAAATGAGCAGCCCCATTTCCCTAGCGTAAAACTTGTGTATCTTCAACGGATAGAAAAGAGGTAGCACTGGATTTGATTTCGTCAGATTACCAGATTAGATTGCAAAGAATGATCATCCGATTATGTTATGCCTCTGAGGTATTTTGTCCATTCATAGCATGTTCAATTTAATATTTTAATGGTCTTAACACAAATAAAATTAATTAAAATTTTAAAATTGTTGGTCTAAATGATGTAAAGAAATTTGCTGTCCAGTACACTTCAAATTAATGTTGTTTAAACCCAATAGTTAACAACAGAAACATTTTTATAATCAGTTTAATTAGGTTGGACCAATTTAACTGATGATTTAAACTATTTTGAACTAAGACATCAATATAAAATAGAACCAAGACATTAATATAAAATAATTTATTGTACTAAATTTATTATCTGCTTTAAATGCAAGATCAATTATATAATATGATATCTAACAATGGAGTATTTACGATGATCTAAAAGATAAGTAGATACAATATTATAATCAAGTCATTCACCAATAAGGAAGATGATCAACTTAGGCTGGCCTAAGTATGACTTTAGGCCGGCTTAAAAACATATTTTTAGATATTCTTTTAGTTTTTCTCTTTACAAACATGTTAAGCTTGGCATATTGGATTTACAAACCAAAATTTATCATTTTTGAATCTTTTAAGATATTTGTTAAAGATTTTTAAACACAATGATGTTGTTTTAATTTTCTGTCCTTCAAAAATTACGAAAAATGTTAATGTGTTACAGAAAATGGTAATGGTAGGGCAGGCATGCAGGTGCAGGGGGAATGTGCCAAGCAAGTTTTCTCTTCTTAGACCAAACTTGGATTATGAGTGTGTTTGGTAATGTATAAAATTTTTGATGAAAAACTTTGGAGAATAAAAATTGTTAAATAATGTGATATGATAGGGGTAATGATGAGTAATAAAGAGGATAAAGTTAAAATAGATAGGTTAGTTGTATAGATAATTGCATAAAAATGATTGAAAAGTAGCATAGTTGTATAGAAAAATGTGAAAAAATGATTAAAAAATATGATAGTTGTGGAGAATGAAAAGTTTTAACTTGACATTTTTTATTAATTGCCAAACACACCCTATATATATATAGGTTCTGCTTCTATGTAACCAAATTATATATCAGTGGAGCCGCATAATGTTGCAAAATTTAATATTTTAATCATTGATAAAAAATTTAATCAATTCATTGTATTTAACATCATTTGTTTATCTAAGAGACTAAGTTTTATCTAGATCAAGTATGTTTATCGGCCATATTTCTTGAAAATATTTATATTCATGTGTAAATTATGAGAAATGCTAAAATATCAATTTTCAAGTAGTATTTTTGACATCTAAACCTTCAAAATATCATTTCTATATAAATAAATAATTCTATAAAGTATTATTACATTCTAATGTATATGTAAATGGATCTAAGTATTTTTTATAATTTACACGAATATATAATTTTTAACAAATGTGTCCCATAAACATACTTGATTGGGATGAAACTTGGTCTTCTAGATAAACAAATGATGTTAAATATAATGAATGAATTGAATTTTTCGTTAATGATTAAAATTTTAGATTTTGAAGAGATTATTTAACTCTGTTTCTATGTAACCAGGTTATATAGAAGTAAGACCGTATATATATATATATGTATATGTATATGTATATATATGTATATGTATATGTACATATGAGTCTCACCATATATGTAACTGTATATATACTTACATATATGATGATGCACATTTATAGTATATTTGGTTCAAAATGGGCGCATATCTCATAAAAAATCTAATTAACCAATTATATTTAGAATTATTTATTTTATTGACATACCAATTTTCATCCAAATTAGATATATATATCATACGGGGTCTATTTTGAGTCAACTATACCGTAATTGAACTATACTAAATTATATTCCATGTATATAAATAATTAAGGGAATGCTTCTATGAAACACTTTTACTTTTTTAATATATATGAGAAACTATTTGGTGTAAACAGACTACACTATCATGGCCACCCACATATATTAGAATATCAAGATATTTTATACAATTATTTATTTATATAAAAATCATACTTTAGATAATTTAGATTTTGAAAATACTGTTTTAAAATTGATATTTACGTTAAATTATTTTATTTTACTGATTTTGTATCATTTTAAACTAGGCCCATACACATGTTTGACTTGAATGAAATTTTTTTAATTCGAAAATTGAATAAAATTAGTGTACTAATCAAAGAAATAATTCTAAATATAATTAGTGAGATAAATTTTGTATTTGCAATTAAGTGGGCCCCACAGTGCATTAATTGAATAGTGCGATTGCATGCACTAGATCAAAAATCCTATATATATGATCATGTGAGATGGGCTACACTATAATGATAGTGCAATCCGCTATAAAATGGTTCCCATGCATATTAAAATGCTATGATGTTTTATATAATTATTTATCTATATAAAAATCATATTTTATATTTACATTAAATTATCTTATTACATTGATTTTATATCATTTTAAGATAAGACCCATATGCAAGTTGGATTTGGATGAAAACTGGTATGCTAATAAAGTGAATAATTATTATATATAAAAAATTGATCTAATGCATACAACAGCACCTTGCTGTCCATGTACTGTAGAGCCTACTTGATCATGAATAAAATTTTTTTGTGTAAGCCTCATCTTAAAATGGTATAAAATTAATATAATAAAATAGTTTAAAATAAATATTAATTTTAAATTAGTATTTTCAATGTCTAAATAATCTAAAGTATGATTTTTATATGAATAGATGATTATATTAAGTATTATAATATTCTAATATTCATGAAGCTCATTTTGTAACAGAGTGTGCAATCCGTCTGCACGGTAATCATAACAATGGTTACGGAGGAAAAACCTCATGTTGAAAACCATAGCTTAACCGGACTGGGTATTTTGCTGTTAGAAACACTGCTTGGAATATAAAAGAAGGCAGCAAAAATTCAGCATTCGTCGAACGCGTACAATTACAAAGGTAAACGAAAATTTCAAAGAATTAAAACATAATAATTAATATGCATATATGGATAACTGATGAGAAACAAAAAATAATAATGAAAAAATTGATGGGTGAAAAAGTAGGACAGTGCGAATTTAATTATTGGCATTTTATTGGGTACTAAAGTAATGAGTACACGCTACATGTATCTAACTGCTGCAAATTTTTCTAAAGTGGCAGTCAATTTGCCTGTGTGAAGTGGAACTGCATGATTCTTATTTTGCAGAAGCATGTGGTGGTCAATGGTCATCTTTCTTCAATTAAGTAATACCGCTATTGAAACTCTAGTCAATTTCGACATTCAAATGGAAGGTGTCATGGAATTAATTAAGCGTGCAACTCGGTTGGATTTATCTTACATTTAGTCAAAATTTTTTTTTAATTGTAGTCCAATCCGATTTGGGCTCAGCCGGCGTTTTCGATTGATATTACTTCAATCAAATTTTAAATGAATGAATGTTTCGTATTTATTCCAAGTATAACAGCAAATCATCAAAATCTAAAAAATTAACCAAGCATTTTAAGTTTTTTTGGAAATTTCGAAAGTAGTTTCTACATCGGCAATATTAAAAAAATAGTATATTTTAGTGCATTTATGTCGTATATATATTTTTAATATACCTTTTTACACGATTTCCAAAAATATTACCATAACAATGTGACGCCTTGCAACAGATGCTTTTTTAATCAGTTTTAATTTTTTAATTATTATTTTTAATTGAAATTACTCTCTACTAATATTGTTCTCTCTTTGTTGACATTAGCGCCAAAGTTATTTTGTGTTTATCATTCTCTAGATTTTCTATCATTTGCTTATTTTGAATAATAGTTAGTTTGCTAAATTGTAAATACGCTGTTTATTATACATTCTTTCAAATACAGTTCCAAATATTTACATCCAAAAAAATATACAGTTCCTAATGTCTTTATACTTTTGGAGCGTTGAATAGCTTGTCAAAGCGTGATTTTCACGGTACTTTCGTGCTTACTATTTCCAGGCAGTCGATTCTAATACTCCTAAGCACCAAATAAAATAAAATAAGTTTTGACACTAATTGCATATGTGCCCATGGTATATTTGTTCTGCTGCGGCAAGCTGAACTACCGTTATCATGATGCACGGTCATTTTTATTTTGAGAAAATACTTCTATTGAAACTGCCGTTGTTGCTCGAGTTGAGGCGATCACCGGAGATAAGGCAGTTGGATTTCTCTTGTAGGGAACTGAAATGGTTCGTAAAGAGGAGGCACAGTCAGGTATGAGATTCGAAGAGCACGAATTGGGGATGGAGGATGTGTTGGGGAAGTGTAAAAAATTTTGGATAAAAGGTTTTTAGGAATTTTTAGTATAAAAGGTTTTGAATTGAAAGAAAATGATATACTACCGTAAGAATAATAATGAAAAGTAAAGATAATAAAATTAAAATACATGGATTAATTATATGAGTAATTGTATAGAAATAATTGAAAAGTATGATAATTGTATAGGAAGATATGAATAAATGATTAAAAATAAAATAATTGTGGATAATAAAAAAATTTAGATTGAAAAAATTTTGGTTTAAAAATTTTTAATGATATCCAGACACCTCTTGAAAGAATCTCTCGTTTAAAATTCAAAATTTCTTCCAAATTCAAATTTTTATTTTGGAATTAAAATAAAATTGATGGAAAACAACCATCTGATGATAATGACGATAACCATGATCCAAAATCCAAATTCGAATTTAAGAATTAGAGCTTGAGCATGAGATGTGTTTGCATAAATTCTCTCCTTTAGGAACCGAAAATCCTCTCCTTTAAAATCTTACATACACAGCAGATTTCTTTCTTAGCGGTAATGGGGCATTTGCGAAGCTATAGTCAGGGGTTCGAATCCCATGTTGGGATTTCGACCCGAAAATTGTTGTGGGAGCTGTAGTCTCCCTTTGGCTTAGTGGAAGCTGTGTCTTCCTAATTCTTTGGTGGAGCTGTGTCTCCAAATTTCTTTGATGGAGTTATATATCTCCGTATTTGTAAGAATGTCTTAGAATTTCAATATAATATGTGTGAAATCTAATTCAAATTGAAAATCTTGAGTTGTAAAATTCACCATTTTTATATAGGAAGTTGGATGAAAATTTAATGAAACCCAAATTAGGATGCTGCTCAAGAAGAAAACCCAAATTCGAACTAAAAAAATTTGAAACTCATCCAAGTCAAATCCATCATTCGCAAATACAGCCTCCATTTCGTCGAGTTCTTTCTTCTTTGTCATCTTCTGTCATGCATAGCCACTCATCACAAGTAGTCCATCTCAAGATTGGACCCAAATTCTAACTGTTATTTTGGGCATGAACCTCCATGATCAAGGCGAAATTCGGAATGAAAGATCTGGAGATCTGCTGGTCAATTTTGGCGTAATTGTTAATTTTTATTGGCAGTAGATTAGTGGTTTTTCATGTCAGATCGCAGGAAGATAGTGGGCAGTGCCGGTTTCAATGCCGATCACATGATTTGCAAAGGATGTTGCTTGGAGACAGGAAATTGCTATGAGTCGACGGCTATGAATGGCAAGTCAGAGAAGATAGATTTTTTTTTTTCCATCGAAAAAAAAAAAAAAAAAAGAAGATAGATTTTTAAGTTACGGTATTCTAGCAATACATATGCTAGTGTACTCATGCAACAAATCAGACATGATTCGTCGAATTGGGAATCACCAAGGACAAATTTGGAAAAAGAAAAAGAACTTAACAGCTAATTCCTTTCGATTTGATGTCAATTGTAATCACGGGTATGCCTGTAATTACAATTGAACTGCACGGGATTACTTGCAATTTCTAAAACTAGTGGCGTATTTCGAGCCATATAAGATTCTTAAATTGATTCTGTATCATCATTCCCAAAATAGTTTTTTGATTTTAAAGATAGCCAGCAAGAACAGAATAACATGCTTTCTTTAGCATTACCAGTGGGACCCACGTTTTTCTAAAACCATGGGTTGTTTGGATTGCATGGAGCCACATTGTTCCTAAGATAGTTTTTTGTTTCTAAAGACGGTAAATTTCATATATACCTACATAGTTTTATTGATATTGTAAATATATTCACGTAGTTTTATAAATTGCATATTACCCCTACATAGTTTCACCGAAATTGTGTATTACTCCCACGCCGTTAATCACTGTTAATATCCGCCGTTATATTTTCAAAAATGATGAAAATGCCCTCATCTTCATGGGTGTGATATGCAATTTTGTGAAACTATGGATGAGGACATTTTCGTCATTTTTTAAAAATATAACGGTGAATATTAACGACAATTAACGATGTAGGGGTAATACACAATTTCAGTAAAACTATATGGGGGTAATATGCAATTTGTAAAATTATGTAAGTATATCTGCAATATTGATGAAACTATATGGGTATATATGAAATTTACCCAATTTTTAATACAATTTTACTCATTCCTAACACAATTATGGTTAAACTATATATATATATTTGCAAATTATCCATAAAAATTCATGCGGACAAGTTTTTTTTGTATCTTCTTAACGATGATTATGTGGCCCACAGGTCACAGACGACGATGACAAGTAATGTCAAATGAATGTATATTCTCTAGATATTTTTTGTTTACAATTTATTATCATTAGTGTGAAATAGCACCTTGCACTATACATTATGGGCACGCTTTTATGTAATCGGTTTATGTATAACTAATTTAATGTAACCCTTTTTATTTTTAAATGTCAATAAGTGATACAAATTCAAATTCATTCATTGTATTTAACATTATTTGTTTAGATTAAAGACTAAATTTTATCCAAATTCAATATATGTATAAGTCACATTTGTTCAAATGTAGGTACATTCATATATAAATTAAAAAAATGCTTAGATCCATTTCCTTATGTGTTATAATATAATAATACTTTATAAGATTATTTATCTACTTAGTAATGATATTTTTAGCAGTTTATATTATGAAAATACTACTTAAAAATTAATATTTAGTATTAAACAATTTTATCACTTTGAGTTTGCACATTTATAGATAAAGCTTATATATAATGATATTAAACAAACGAGAGGGTTTCTATGATATTGTAAATGATGTCAAAACAATAGATAAAGTAAAATTTTCATTAATCATAAAAAGTTTTAAAAATACAAGAAGTTACATAGAAAATGAGTTCCATAGAAGTATTACCCATAGATAATAACATTCCCCATTACTTCTTACATTTATTAACTTAGTACATATTTTTGCATTTACAGAAATGTTGATGAAATTATTGTGGAAAATCCACTTTAATTTCTTTTTTTTTTTTATGGAAAAATAGATTGACTACTTAATAAATCTATGCCAGGCTAATTATTTGTGCATATAGATTTGTAAGCTAATACTCAAATCTTACATAGTCAATGCCAAGTAGTTTCATGTAATATAATTCATTTTTTCACCTGATAATCGATGAAAAACTCATTCTATCCATTATATTGATAACTAATCAAGTTACATCCAAATTAAAGATGTGCATGACCCACATTTGGTTTAAATGTGTATATTAATGTATGAATAATTAAAAATGCTTATATTCATTCGCGTATATATTAGAATATAATAATATCTTAGAAAACCATTTATTATTATAATAATTGATATTTTAGATAGTTTAGATGTTGAAAAAAATTATTATAAATTAATATATAGCATTAAATAATTTTATTATGTTAGTTTTGCACTTTTGTAGATGGAGTCATGCACAATAATATTAGACAAATGAGATTGTGTCTGTGATAAAGTCGATACTATTAAATATAATGTTTGAAGTTGGTTTTCCATAAATAATGAAAGTGAGAAAAATAATTAAATGGCATAGAACAGAAGTTCCGTAGAAACGGAACTCAAAATTAAAATACTTTGTGATCAGTTAGGATGTGGCTGTGAATCGCTGGAATTACCTCAATCATTCAGACAAGGCAGCCCACACCTCTGTCCAAGAAATTACCAGCCAATGCGTTGCTATTGGGTACAGAAGATAAGTAGAAAATCAGCTGTATAATTGCCAATGGCTCAAATATAATTCAATTTTGCGAACCTGCCCATAGGGCAGTTGGTTTCGCGTGTGGGTTTCGTGCCCACCGACCGGGATTCAAGTCCCATCTC